>JAODAL010014759.1:75000-86306 GCA_025379985.1 Phyllomedusa bahiana | reverse complement strand
AGCTCTTACACACACCAAAAAACAACGGGACAAAAAAAGCTCATACACCCCGTCATACACAGCACCCCAGCTCATACCACTGCCCCCCGCTCATACCCCGCACCCCGCTCAAAACCACAGCAAACACTCATACACAGCACACAGCTCATACACACAGCACACAGCTCATACACACAGCACACAGCTCATACACAGCACACAGCTCATACACACAGCTCATACACACAGCACACAGCTCATACACAGCACACAGCTCATACACAGCACACAGCTCATACACACAGCTCATACACACAGCACACAACCCCTTTTTCCCCCCCCCAACCCCACACATCATACACACAGCACACAGCTCATAAACACAGCACACGCTAAATACCCCAGCACACACTCATACCCCCACAGCCCCATAAAAAACGGCACAAAGCCATACACACACACACTCATACAAACAGCACACATTTTCATAAAACAAGGGCCACACAGCTCATACACAGCACACAGCTCATACACACAGCTCATACACACAGCACACAGCTCATACACACTGCACACAGCTCATACACAGCACACAGCTCATACACAGCACACAGCTCATACACACAGCACACAGCTCATACACAGCACACAGCTCATACACACAGCTCATACACACAGCTCATACACAGCACACAGCTCATACACACAGCACACAGCTCATACACACAGCACACAGCTCATACACACAGCACACAGCTCATACACACAGCTCATACACACAGCACACAGCTCATCCCAACAGAAACACACTCATCACACAGCACAAAAGCCAACACAAACACACAGTTTCATAAAAATGCACACAGCTCATACACTGCACACAGCTCATACACACAGCTCATACACACAGCTCATACACACAGCTCATACACACAGCTCATACACAGCACACAGCTCATACACAGCACACAGCTCATACACACAGCACACAGCTCATACACACAGCACACAGCTCATACACAGCACATACACACACACACAGTCAAACACAAGCTCATACACAAAAGCTTCAACACAGCACCCAGCCATACACACAGCCCCATACACAGACAAAAGCTCATACACACACACCAGCTCATACCACCCACACAGCTAAACCCAAACACAAAATAACCAGTTTCAAACACACGGGCACAAGCCATACCACTGCACACAGCTCAAAAAACAGCACCCCCAGCTCATCCACACAGTTTAATACACAGCCCCATACACAGCCCCCACCGGGCTCATACACAGAACACAGCTCATACACACACACAGCTAATACACAGCTCATACACACAGCTCACAGCTCATACACACAGCTCATACACACAGCTCATACACACAGCACACAGCTCATACACCGCACACAACCATAAAACTGAAACCCCAGCTCATAAAAAACAGAAACCAGCTCATACAACCACCCCAAAAACAGCTATACACACAGCACATACACAACACACAGCTCAAAACACACCCTCAAACACAGCAAAACCAGCTAAAACCCACCCCACACCTCATACACAGCACACAGCTCATACACACTGCACACAGCTCATACACAGAAAACAGCTCATACACACTCCAACACACCCTCATACACACACAAAACCCCAAGCTCATACCCAAAAGCAACACCACAAACACACAGCACACAGCTCATACACACACCCTAAATACACAAAAACACCCCACCCTCATAGCACACACAGCTCATACACACAGCTCATACACAGCACACAGCTCATACACACAGCTCATACACACAGCTCATACACTGCACACAGCTCATACACACAGCACACATCCAAATACACACCCCAGTTTCTTTCCCCAAGCACACAGCTCAAAACACGCACACACCATACACACAGCACACAGCTCATACACACAGCACACAGCTCATACACAGCACACAGCTCATACACACAGCTCATACACAGCACACAGCTCATACACAGCACACAGCTCATACACACAGCACACAGCTCATACACACAGCTCATACACACAGCACACAGCTCATACACTGCACACAGCTCATACACACAGCTCATACACAGCACACAGCTCATACACACAGCACACAGCTCATACACACAGCACACCGCTCCCCCCAACCAGACACACTCATACACAGCACCAGTTTTATACACACGCACACGCTCATACCCCACAGAAACACACTCTCACCCCAAAAGCACACAGTTTTAACCCACGAAACACAGCCCCAATACACACAGCACACAGCTCATACACAAAAGCAAAACGGGCCCCATACACACAGCACACACTCATACCCCACAGTTTCATACACACAGCCAAACAAACTGAAACCCCAAGCTCATACACACAGCACACAGCTCATACACACAGCTCATACACAGCACACAGCTCATACACACAGCTCATACACACAGCACACAGCTCATACACACAGCTCATACACAGCACACAGCTCATACACACAGCTCATACACAGCACACAGCTCATACACACATCTCATACACCAACACCCTCATCACACCCACCAGTTTCATACACACACTCATAAACAGCAACAAGCTCATACACACACCTAACACAAAAGCTTATACAAAAGCCCCACAGCTCATACACACAGCACACAGCTCAAACACAGAACACAGCTCATACACACAGCACACACCTCATACACAGCACACAGTTTCCTACCACACTCATACACAAAGTTTAAAACACAGAAACCCCAAAAAACCCCCCCCTCCAAAACACTCCCACACTTCCATACACCCCCGCTCATACACACAGAAACACACTCAAAACACACTGCACACAACCCCAACACAGCAAACCAGCTCAACACAAGACAGCCCCTTAACACGCAAAAAAGCTAAAACACTGCACCCCACTCTTTACACCCGGGCACACACCTCCCCCACAGCACACAGCTCATACACAGCACACAGCTCATACACACAGCTCATACAAAGCACACAGCTCTTTAACACACCAAGCTCCTAAAACACAGCCCACACCCCTCAAAACACACAGCAACAACTCAAAACAAAAGACACACAGCTCATACACACAGCACACAGCTCATACACAGCACACAGCTCATACACAGCACACAGCTCATACACACAGCACACAGCTCATACACACAGCTCATACACAGCACACAGCTCATACACAGCACACAGCTCATACACACAGCACACAGCTCATACACACAGCACACAGCTCATACACAGCACACAGCTCATACACAGCACACAGCTCATACACAGCAAATAGCTCATACACAGCACACAGCTCATACACACAGCACACAGCTCATCCCACAACCCAAAAGCACACAGTTTCATACCCACAAAACACAGCCCCATACCCAGCACACAGCTAAATAAACCCCAGCAAAACAGCTCAAACCAGCACACAGCTCATACACACCGCTCATACACACAGCACACAGCTCATACACAGCACACAGCTCATACACACAGCACACAGCTCATACACACAGCACACAGCTCATACACAGCACACAGCTCATACACAGCACACAGCTCATACACACAGCACACAGCTCATACACAGCACACAGCTCATACACAGCACACAGCTCATACACAGCACACAGCTCATACACACAGCTCATACACACAGCACACAGCTCATACACACAGCACACAGCTCCATAAAAAAAACAGCACCACACCATATACACACAGCACACAGCTCATACAAAGCACACAGCTCCAAAACCACACAGCCCCTTTACACAAAGCACCCCAAGCCATACACACAGCACAAGTTTCATACACACAAAGCACAAAAAAGCCCCCCCTACACCCCAGCACACAGCTCATACACAGCACACAGCTCATACACTGCACACAGCTCATACACAGCACACAGCTCATACACACAGCACACAGCTCATACACACAGCACACAGCTCATACACACAGCACACAGCTCATACACACAGCACACAGCTCATACACAGCACACAGCTCATACACACAGCTCATACACAGCACACAGCTCATACACAGCACACAGCTCATACACAGCCCACAGCTCATACACAGCACAAAGCTCATACACACAGGCTGTACACACAGCACAAAAACCCCATACACCCCAGCACACAGCCAAAAAACACACAGAAAAACCAGTTTCATAACCACAGCACACCCCCTCAACAAAAGCTCAAAACCAACGGGCCACAACACCCTCATACCAGCAAAAACAGCCTCATACACACAGCACACAGCTCATACAAAGCACACAGGTCTTACAAACCTCATAGATTTCAAATGCATTAATACAGCAAACCCTAAACACTCACACTACCCTTTTCTATCATTCCTTTCCTTGCTTAATTTTTTGCTTTTCCCTTCTTAATTTCCTTCTTTTCCTCCTTCCTTTGTTACTTATCTTTTCTGCACTTGATGTAACGGAAAGTCCCCTTCCTTCCTTCCTTCCTGCCAGCGCTGGTCACTATAGCTACAGACCTGTTCAGTCACTCCTGATAGGCTGCCAGCGCTGGTCACTATAGCTACAGACCTGTTCAGTCACTCCTGATAGGCTGCCAGCGCTGGTTGCTTTATCTACAGACCTGTTTGCTCTCATTCTCTCCTGATAGGCTGCCAGCACTGGTCACTATAGCTACAGATCTGTTTGATCTCTCCTGATAGGCTGCCAGTGCTGGTTGCTATAGCTACAGACCTGTTCATTCTCTCCTGAAAGGCTGCCAGCACTGGTTGCTATAGCTACAGACCTGTTCAATCTCTCCTGATAGGCTGCCAGCACTGTCCCATGAAAAAATGATCGCACTCCACAAATTATTGCAAACATAAGTGAAATTTATTCAGTGTATCCCACAGGCTCCTACACACTCTATACAGTGACAAGTGACTAGGACGTTGTGACGTTTCAGTCACAAAGGACCTTTTTCAGATGGTCACTAAAAGATAAAAATACAATACAAAAACAAAATGAGAAGTACATAAATAAAGACATGCGATAGCATGCAGATTAAATATACAACGTCACATTGTACAAACCCAACATAGAGTTATACTGCAATTAGTTATAAATATACATCGTACTGTAAACATCGAGAATGATAGGTGTACACCGAATAATCCAAAAACACCGGCATATCCTCAGTAACTCCTACCCTGAACTGGAAGTGTTTCCAAACCCCGTAATTATTTGCTCCAAAAGACCAAAAACATTAGAGACACACTTGTTAGAGCGGACATAGGCACTTTGAAAAGAGATTCAACTCGGCCTACTTTTTCTTCTCCAAAACGTGGAACGTTCCCCTTGTCTGCGTTGTTGTCACTGTTCGAGTTCTATTTGTATGTTGCTTAAAGTGATGAGACACGTAGTCTATACATTTTTTTAAATTCTTTTGCATTACAATTGCCATCGTCACTGTTTTGTGACAAGCTGTGCAATTTAAACATCAATACACATTGTAAAGTGCTGCGGAATATGTTGGCGCTGTATAAATAAAGATTATTATTATGATTATTAATACTTTTCATTTATCTTGTGAGACACTTTTGCGATGCATACTACTTTGTTCAAAATTGAAACAGACATACCTCCCAAATGTCCCTATTTTGGAGGGACAGTCCCTATTTTTTACCCATGTCCCTATGTCCCTCTTTTTCATTTGGGTAATAATTTGCATCAATATAGTGCTTTAAGAAGTATCTGGTTGCTTCCTAAACTGTATATTAGGTCGCAACCTGCTTAATATTTCATCATTGGATGCAAATGAATCCTGAAAATGTCTAAATTCCAATTATTTTTATGGTAATATCTTAAGAATAACATATTAAAGCACATAGTTATACATTTAAAAAATGTATCTTTAATACATTGAACCATAAGGGTATGTTCACACGGCGTATTGGGGCGCGTACAGTATGCACGCCCAATACGCTGGGTGTTTTGGAAACACGCTCGTACTTCCAAAGCACGGGTGGGGTGTTGGAGGTACGAATGCCCAATGACATTCAATGTCAGCGCCGCGAACATTTGACATGTCACTTCTCTCCTCGGGCGTACGATTCGATTGTATTGTACGCCCGGTGAGACGATGCGTAATTCATAGTTCACTATGAGAGCTCTGAATTGCTGTAATTGCGGCGCGCTTTTCGCCGCGTACAAAGCGCAAATACACGGCGAACTGCGTGCGCAAAATAAGCCGTGTGAACTAACCCTAAGTGTCCCTCTTTGGCTGTCTTGAAAAAAAAAAAATTGGGATGTGTGTGGGCGTGGTTAGAGGTGTGTCCTTGTGTTTGGATGTGGTAGGAGGCGGGGCCTGTTGTGTCCCTCTTTGCAGTCTCTAAAAGTTGGGAGGTATGGACAGATATTCTTCATATAGCAGCATTTGCAAGTCCTTTCAATATAAAGACAACTTATAGTCCATCTTAAACAGCACAGATGTGATAGCAGTGGGTGTATATACTCATCAGAGATGGTGCTCAGCCCGCGACGTTTCGAGGGATTTACCAACACTGAACCCTCTTGACAGTGTTGGTAAATCCCTCTTGACAAAGAGGGTTCAGTGTTGGTAAATCCCTCGAAACGTCGCGGGCTGAGCACCATCTCTGATGAGTATATACACCCACTGCTATCACATCTGTGCTGTTTAAGATGGACTATAAGCCCCGGTTCACACGGCTCATTCAAGCCGTAATTGCGAGCCGGATTGCGCTCCCCAATTCCGGCATGAATAAGGGGCGGTGGGGGGGGCGCGGCCACCGGCCCCATAGACTTGCATTATCACACGGCGCGTATTGCGCCTGGATAATGTGCATGTCACTTTCTCCCCGCCCGACGGATTCGCCGAGCGGGAGGAGCGACGGAATCCACTGTTCTCTATGAGAGCAGTGGATTACCGTAATTACTGTGCGACGGATTGGCCCGTACTGCAGCGCAAATCCGGCGCGCCCGTATGGCGCCAATCCCGCCAAAATAAGCCGTGTGAACGAGGCCTAAGGGTGCATTCCCACAGCAGTGGACAAGTACCGGCCG
This sequence comes from Phyllomedusa bahiana, assembly GCA_025379985.1. NCBI lineage: Eukaryota > Metazoa > Chordata > Amphibia > Anura > Hylidae > Phyllomedusa > Phyllomedusa bahiana. The sequence continues at coordinate 79,234 of JAODAL010014759.1, read as the reverse complement.
GTTTGCCGGCCGGTATTTGTCCGGTCTTGCGGCCGTCCCCACGCCCGCGGGGGGGGGGGGGCGACTTTTCTCCGCGATGAGCGGAGAACAACCCTCCCCCCTCCCATTGAGGTGTTCATATTCTGTCCGGAAACCAGACGGAAGAATGATCATGCTCAATGTTTTTTGAGCCGCCCGCGGGTTTTCCATAGCGCCCCATTGTGCTCATTTTCGGCCCGTTTTTCAGGCGGTCTGAAAAACCGCAAACCGGCTGAAAAACCCATCCGAAAACCCGTGCCGCGGGGACATGCCCTTAGTTGTCTTTATATTGAAAGGACTTGTAAATGCTGCTTTATGAATAATATCTGTTTAGATTGTGAACAAAGTAGTATGCATCGCAAAAGTGTCTCACAAGATAAATGAAAAGTATTGATGTTTAAATTGCACAGCTTGTCACAAAACAGTGACGATGGAAATTGTAATGCAAAATGAAGTTTAAAAATGTATAGACTACGTGTCTCATCACTTTAAGCAACATACAAATAGAAGTTGGTTAAAATTTGACAGTGGGGGATCTGTCTTGTGTTGCTTAATGTTTTTGAAAAAGTAAAGAAAAGTCCAACTCTATCTCTTAAAGTCACTGTTCAAGTGTAATTAAAGGTGACACCATAAGACATCCTAGGACAGGTAAAATGATTGACCTTTAAAGGCCCCTTTACATGTGACAGTTCGTGTGTAGTGTATGCAAGTATATGCCCGTGTGGCTTAGTATATGTGGGAGAAACAGCCCAATGGATGAAGGATAGACTGGCGAGTCATAAATCCACCATCATGGTAAAACATGGCTTCCTATTCCCCAACACTTTCAGACAGCAGGACACAACGTGGCCCAACTCAGATATCAGATCCTGGGCGGCTCCACGGCTGGGCGGCAATCACTTGAAATTGCTAAAAGAACGTGAATCCTATTGGATTCACAGACTGGATTACCCTACACCAGTGCTCTGCAAACTGCGGCCCTCCAGCTGTTGGGAAACTACAACTCCCATCATGCATTTGTAATAATCTGTAACAGTGGGCATGATGGGAGTTGTAGTTTCCCCAACAGCTGGAGGGCCGCAGTTTGACGCCCGTGCCCTACATCCTGATGGACTCAACAGAGAATGTGACTTTTTTATTTGCATGATCATTTATGATATCATATCTAATTTCTTCTTTTTTTTCCTTTTTTGCAGCTACATTAGAACAGAATGAAACAGTGTGAAATTATCCACATCCCTTTCGCTAATCTCTAGTCTTTATCTCTATTTCTGTTTGCATTACTGTAGCAACTCTCGTTTTTCTGTTCATCTCTCTCCCCCTTTTTCTTTTGATTCCCGCCTTTTCTTTTGAGTCCGCCCGTTTCTTTACCTTTTGGCCGTCGTGTCTTTACCTGTTCCCCGTCCTGTATTTAGCTTTTCCGTTGTCTGCCTTTCTCTGTATGTCCTTACTTTCACTTGGACATATTACCTTCTATTTTCTCCTCTTCTTTATTTTCCATCTATATCATCCTTATTTTTACTTGTCTATCTTAATGCTTTTGTCTTTTCTTACTCAGTAGATTGACTGATTAAACTTTTAGCTTCAATCTCTCTGTCTGCATCGTGGCGCGGCGCTACTGCGCATGCGCCAGTGCCCTTACCCGCGCTTGGCCGGTCTTCGCTTCTGCGCATGCGCCACTCTCTGCACCTCACTGTGGATCCACTTCCTGTTTCCTACGAGCGCAACCCACGCCGTGGAGATTCTATTTATATGTACCGCGCATGCGTACTACACACTCCACACTGGCTCTCTACCCGTTTGGGCTACTGGCCCCTTCCTTATATCTACGCTACTATCTACTCATGGTAAGGTATTCTCTCTTTAGGGTATAATAGGGCATTACAGCCGGAGTGCATTTATTATCATGTGGTTCATCATTACCTATACATTACCTATGCCCCTCCACTATTATCTGGGATCTTCTCCTATGACGTCCTAGTCACTTGTCATTGTATAGAGTGTGTTGGAGCCTGTGGGATACACTGAATAAATTTCACTTACGTTTGCAATAATTTGGGGAGTGCGATCATTTTTTCATGGGACTATGACTATTATCTTGATCAGCACCCGAAGTTGAAGACAATAATTGTCTCTAGGTGTGCCTACCTGAATACCATTTCTGTACAGGCTGCCAGCACTGGTCGCTATAGCTACAGACCTGTTCCTCCTCTCCTGATAGGCTGCCAGCACTGGTCGTTATAGCTACAGACCTGTTCCTCCTCTCCTGATAGGCTGCCAGCACTGGTCGCTATAGCTACAGACCTGTTCCTCCTCTCCTGATAGGCTGCCAGCACTGGTCGCTATAGCTACAGACCATCTCAATCAGCACTCCTATACTAGCTGCCATGCACTGGTCGCTAGAGCTACAGACCTGCTCAATCTCTCCTGATAGGCTGCCAGCACTGGTTGCTATTACTACAGACCTGTTCATTGTCTCCTGATAGGCTGCCAGTGCTGGTCGCTATAGATACAGACCTGGTGTCCTCAGCAGCTCAGCACTGCAGGCCAGTAGTAGCCAGTAAACACGCCCCTGAATTAAAAAATGATACCGAGAATATGGTAAGATGAATCAGTGTAGTGAGACAACCCCTTTAATGCAGCTGGAAGATTCCTCTAACCCTTACTCTTACTCTAATCTCTAATCCGTCCTCTCTACTTTTCTTCCTCTCCCCCTTTCTTCTTCCTCTTTCTTTACCTCCCTTCCTTCCCCACTCTCTTCCCTCCTTCTCCATCCTTCCTTCCTTTTATCCTCCACCCTTTCCTTCCTCTCACTTTCTTCCCTTACTTCCTTCGTTCCTCCTTTCCCCACTCTCTTTCTTCCTTCCTCCAGCTCTGCCTGCCTTCCTTCCCTTCCTTCCTTCCTTCCTTCCTTCCTTCCTTCCTTCCTTCCTTCCTTCCTTCCTTCCTTCCTTCCTTCCTTCCTTCCTTCCTTCCTTCCTTCCTTCCTTCCTTCCTTCCTTTCTTTCTTCCTTCCTTCCTTCCATACTCTTTTCTTTCCTTCTTTCCTCCATTCTCCACCCTCTTCCCTCCTTCCTCCTTCCTCCAACTCTCCCATCCTTCCTTCCTTTTATCCACCCTCCTTTTCTTCCTCTCTCTTTCTTCCCTTCCTTCCTTCTTTCCTCCCTTCCTTCCATGCACTAGAAGACCACCTGAAACACACCCAACGCTCTCCACAGGCAAGGGGCACTTTGTACATTGGGGCAGAACATGTGGGTGCTCAATACTAACCCAACACACTGTATCCTGTCCATAACTACATTGTATTGAACTGCAGACAGGTCAGTCCAGGCATAAAGAGATGTAGCAGAGCTACGTTTGTTGCTTTCTTGCTCTTCCTATATCAATGTCCTTGGTTTTATAACCATGACTGCAGTACAATGCGAGACAAGTCCAGCTCTGCTACATCAGCTTGATGGACTCTAGAAGGGAACCAGGCAGTGATGGGCCAAGTCCAGCTCTGCTACATCAGCTAGAAGGGAACCAGGCAGTGACGGGCCAAGTCCAGCTCTGCTACATCAGCTAGAAGGGAACCAGGCAGTGATGGGCCTAGTCCAGCTCTGCTACTGCTTCTAGTATGGAAACAGGCCTTGACGGGCCAAGTCCAGCTCTGCTACATCTGCTAGAAGGGAACCAGGCAGTAACGGGCCCCAAATCCACTCTACTACATCTGCTAGAAGGGGAACCAGGCAGTTTATGGGCCAAGTCCGCTCTGCTACATCTGCTAGAAGGGAACCAGGCCTGACGGGCCAAAATCCAGCTCTACTACATCTGCTAGAAGGGAACCAGGCAGTAACGGGCCAAGTCCAGCTCTGCTACATCTGCTAGAAGGGAACCAGGCCGTGACGGGCCAAGTCCAGCTCTACTACATCTGCTAGAAGGGAACCAGGCAGTGATGGGCCAAGTCCAGCTCTGCTACATCTGCTAGAAGGGAACAAGACCGTGACGGGCCAAGTCCAGCCTACTACATCAGCTAAAGGGAACCAGGCATGACGGGCCAAGTCCAGCTCTGCTACATCAGCTAGAAGGGAACCAGGCAGTGATGGGCCAAGTCCAGCTCTGCTAAAATCTGCTAGAAGGAACCAGGCCGTGACGGGGCCCAAATCCAGCCTTACTACATCAGCTAAAGGGAACCAGGCAGTAACGGGCCAAGTCCAGCTTGCTACATCAGCTAGAA
>JAODAL010014759.1:0-70000 GCA_025379985.1 Phyllomedusa bahiana | reverse complement strand
TGGGCAGGGGATTGTGAATGAGGAGGAGGCAGCACGTGTTCCTGCAGTCCCAGGTGATATGCGGGTGATATGGCAGATGGCCGGTATATATTATTATAGGGGCCTCATGTTATCTGCAGAGATTCCTAGATCTGGTTGTGGCTTCTTTGCTGAGATTCATGGATGGGGACGCTGTTTCCGTGCAGTGGTGCTGAACATGGAGGCTCCGCTGATATAGAGGAGTCAGGGGCGGAGGTGCTATTGACGGAGATGGATGGAGGAGACTCTAATGAGATTTAGAGAGAGGCGAGCAGAAGGAAGGCAGTGATCCCCAAGATGGACGCAGATGGATGAGGAGCAAATTTGTAAGACTCCGATGAGAAGAGGGAGGGAGACGAGGCGCAGTTTGGACGCGGCGGTTGTCACCATGATCCATTGGGTCACATAGATGGGATTAGAGGAAGATGGAGGGGACGTAGAGAAGGTTGTAAAGGGGAATCTATCATGAGGTGCAGCAGCAGGAGGAGGAGGAGGAGAGAGATGATGGGGGTAGGAGTGGAGGTGGACACTTGGAGGAAGCAAGGATGCGGTGAAGGACATTGGGAAGGAGAAGAAGCTCAGCATTGTAGTCAATGGTTCCCGCTCCATCCAAGGGGGGTAATGCTGAGGACGAATGCCGGCTTTCCAACATGACGTGAACTATTGTATCTGCAGATAGACATGGACTGATTGTATGGTGCAGAGGTATACCAAGGTCCATGAAAGGAAGGAGAAATACCCTAATGGCTCATATGACCCCGTGTTGTATTTCCAGGACATGGAGGTTCTCTATCTGCATGTTCCAGCTGTCACTGTGGGGCCATGTGGTAGAAGCATACCTGCTTCTGGAGGTGATGGCAGTGCCCATTGCCATTATACACCTACCTGAAGTACCATCCCCATGTGGTAAATAGAAGACATGGAGGTTCTCTATCTGCATGTTCCAGCTGTAACTTAGGGCCATGTAGTAGAAGCGTACCTGCTTCTGGGGGTGATGGTGGCACCCATTACCATTCTACATCTACCTCATGATGTGAATAGAAGACATGAAGGTTCCCTATCTACATGTTAGAGCTGTAACTTAGGTGCCCATTGCTATTCTACGTCTACCTGAAGTACCATCCCCATTTGGTAAATAGAAGACATGGAGGTTCTCTATCTTTATGTTCCAGCTGTAACTTAGGGGCCAACTTGTATAAGTATACGTGCTTCTGGAGGTGATGGCGGCTCCCCTTATCATTCTACATCTACCTGAAGTACCATCCCCATGTTGTAAATAGAAGACATGGAGATTCTCTATCTGCATGTTCCAGCTGTAACTTAGGGGCCATATGGTATAAGCGTACCTGCTTCTGGGGGTGATGGTGGCACCCATTGCCATTCTACATCTGCCTAAAGTACCATGCATATGTGGTAAATAGAAGACATGAAGGTTCCCTATCTACATGTTAGAGCTGTAACTTAGGTGCCCATTTCCATTCTACGTCTACCTGAAGTACCATCCCCATGTGGTAAATAGAAGACATGAAGGTTCTCTATCTACATGTTCCAGCTGTCACTGAGGGACCATGTGGTATTAGCGTACTTGCTTCTGGGGCTGATGGCAGCACCCATTGCCAATCTACGCCTACCTGAAGTACCATCCCCATGTGGCAAATAGAAGACATGGAGGTTCTCTATCTACACGTTTCAGCTGTAACTTAGGGGCCATGTGGTAAAAGCCTATCTGCTTCTGGGGATGATGGTGGCACTCATTACCATTTTACATCTACTTGAAGTACCATCCCCATGTGATAAATAGAAAACATGGAGGTTCTCTATGTACACGTTTCAGCTGTAACTTAGGGCCATGTGGTAAAAGCCTATCTGCTTCTGGAGGTGATGGTGGCACTCAATGCTAGTCTTCCTCTACCTGAAGTACCATCCCATCCTCATGTTGTAAATAGAAGACATGAAGGTTCTCTATCTATATGTTAGAGCTGTCAGCTGTATAAGTATACTAGGGGTAATGGCAGCACCCATTGCCATTCTACATCTACCCTAAGTACCATCTCCATGTGGTAAATAGAAGACATCTAGGTTCTCTGTCCACGTTACAGCTATCACTCAAGGGCCACGTGGTATAAGTATACTTGCTTCTCGGGGTGAAATTGGCACCCATTGCAATTCTCCCTCTACCTGAAGTACCATTCCCACATTGTAAATGGAAGATATGGAGGTTCTTTATCTACATGCCACAGCTATCTCTTAGGGACCATATGGTATGTAAATGTTACAGCAGTCACTCAGGTGCCATGTCATATAATTCCCTACCGCACCAGAAATGTACCTGCTTCTGGAGGTGATGGCAACACCTTTGCTATCCTACCTCTACATGAAGTACCATCTCCAAGAAAAGGTAGTGCATGCTCTGAAAAACTACATAGCTCCCGAAGCTCTGCCAATCTTTATAAGGAGAAGATGCTAAAATGAAGAGCCATTATCAGATAGAGGAGATTGGGTCCCGCTATGGGCACGTCATACACCCCAGGACTCAACCATGGTATTTTTCTTGAATACCACACCTACAGGGTCTTGTAATAACACAATCCTTCTGATCTGATGATATTTGACTTGATATAACATGTACAGGTTCTATTGCTGTCACTACATAGTTACATATTTTGTATGGCTGAAAAAAAGACAGACGTCCATTCAGTTCAGCCTTTTATCCTATAGTGATGACTCAAATATAAAAGCCTGTGAAGTGGAAGCCAATTGTCCTTTTTTTAGGTGAAAACATTCTTTACTGACTCCAAATCTGGCAATCAAAATTGGAATCTCTGGATCAATGATCTTTTTCCAGGCATCTAGGGCGACATGTATGAATCTCGCCACGTCGAAGTGCATGTTTCCACCAATTTTCCGGCGGAATTTGCGCCTCATGTATGTCGGCGCCCGAGGTGCGCTCATACATGCGGTGTAAAGTCCGCCGCGCCTCGCCAGTGTGTGAGGCGCAGTGCGGGACTGAGGCACAGTGCGGGACTGCGCCTAAGATTCGCCGCCCGAGGTAGTGCGATCATACATTCGGTGTAAAGTCCGTCGCGCCTCGCCAGTGTGTGAGGCGCAGTGCGGGGACTTAGGCGCAGAGCGGGGCTGCGCTGAACATGTATTCCGACTCGAGCCAGGCTGGAAAACAGCGAGAAATCATTAAGGGTGTCCGTGTGGAGTATGAATAAAAAAATCGCCTTTATAAAGGCGTAAAACATTCTCTGAAAAAGAGCTCAAACCTACTAAAAAAATACATAAATAAAATCACTTTCCAAAAATATAGACCGGCGCTACATCGGGAATTTGGATATTGAAAATTGCCGGGAAATACAGTAATTTAAATTCTGTAAGCTCTTCTCATTGGTCGGCATAAACCAGCCAATCAGAATAGGAGCGACAGTGAACCATTAAAACCTATGGGGAAGGATTGGCCAATCAAAATCAAAGGCGGGACAGTTCAAAATACAGTAAAAATGCAGAAAAGAGCTGATTGGTTGAGCTAGCGGGGGCTTGGCTATCTCGGCCAATCAGAGCACAAGCTACTTCTCCCATTGTAGTCTATAGAGAGATCAACGCAATGCAATCTCGGCTCTCAGCGCCATGCGGCATGGAGTATTAATCAAAAAAATCATTTTTATTAAGTATAAAACATTATCAGATAAAGAGCTGTAACCTTCAATAAAAATAAATCAGTTAAATCCCGAACAACGCGTTTGTCGCCTAGACCGGCGCTACATAGGGAATTGCAATAGAGAGAATTGCCGGGAAATACAGTAATTCAAATTGTTTAAGCTCTTCTCATTGGTCGGCAGAAACCAGCCAATCAGAACAGGAGGACTTGTCCCCTTTATCCTATGGGGGAAAATTGGGACCATAGATAGGAGCGACAGTGTCCCATTCTAACCTATGGAGAAATATTGACCAATCATATTCAAAGGGGACAGTTCAAAATACAGTTAAAAAGCCAGAAAATAGCTGATTGTTGAGCATAGCGGGGGCTTGGCTATCCCGGCCAATCAGAGCGCGAGCTACTTTCTCATAGAGTTCTATGGGAAAAGAAATTCTGAGCGAGCTCTGTTTGTGATTGGCTAAGTTAAAAGAGGTGCCGTTATTTGGGCCAATGGGAGAGTGAGCGACGCTCCTATGGGTTTCCTAATGCAATCTGAAATAAAACTGTACACGGCCGAAATCAAATGATAATACTCACGAAGTTGTCCCGATGTGTATATAAAATGATCAATAATATGGGGGTAACGAAAAAAAAAATATTAATTCAATAAAATCATGTTTATTTCTTTATTTTCGTTATCCAAGGATCACTAGTATGGGTGCAACGAAAATAAATAAATAAACATGATTTTATTTAATTAATATTTTTTTTCGTTACCCCCATATTATTGATCATTTTATATATACATCGGGACAACTTCGTGAGTCTTATCATTTGATTTCGGCCATGTACAGTTTTATTCCAGATTGCATTAGAAAACCCATAGGAGCGTCACTCGCTCTCCCATTGGTCAAAATAACCGCGCCTCTTTTAACTTAGCCAATCACAAACAGAGCTCGCGCTGAATTTCTATTCCCCATAGAACTCTATGAGAAAGTAGCTCGCGCTCTGATTGGCCGGGATAGCCAAGCCCCCGCTAGCTCAACCAATCAGCTCTTTTCTGCCTTTTTTCTGTATTTTGAACTGTCCCGCCTTTGATTTTGATTGGTCAATATTTCTCCATAGGATATAATGGGTCCCAGTCGCTCCTATTCTGATTGGCCAGGATTGCCAAGCCCCCTCTAGCTCAACCACTCAGCTCTTTTCTGTATTTTTACTGTATTTTGAACTGTCCCGCCTTTGAATTTGATTGGTCAATATTCCTCCATAGGTTTTAATGGGTCACTGTCGCTCCTATTCTGATTGGCTGGTTTATGCCTACCAATGAGAAGAGCTTACAGAATTTGAATTACTGTATTTCCCGGCAATTTCCAATATCCTAATTCCTGATATTGCGCCGTTCTAGATTTTTGGAAAGTGATTTTTTTAAAATTATTTTTAATTTTTGAGGTTTGAGCTCTTTTTCTGAGAATGTTTTCCGCCTTTATAAAGGCGATTTTTTGGAATCATCCAACATGCCGCACGGAGCGGAGCGCCGAGATTTCTTTTGCGATCTTCTTCTCTGTTTCCTCGCATGTTCCGTTCTTGCTTCACTTCGCCGCCGCCGGAGCATTTAGACCAAAATCTACCAGGTCTGCTTGTCGGAGCTGCCGAGCGCTGCACCGCGCCGCACTTTGCCGACCCGCGATCGTACATGCCTCGGAGTTTCCGCCCCGGAACGCCTACACCGCGCCCACACCGCGCCCACTGCCCGCCCCTTCATGTGAGGCGCAGCCGAAAGTGGCGAACGCTGCGCCTAACATCACATCCCTGCCTGCGCCAGGGGATTCGGGCCGGTGAGGCGCAGGATACGCCAGAAAACAGGCGAAAAGCCCTTTCATACATGTCGCCCTAGTCTCTATAACTTGTAATGTTATTGCATTATAATCAAGATATGTAGTTTCAATGATGATGGTGGCTTGATATATCTGGGGTGTGGAACTTTAAATGGGGGCACTGCCATTTTTCCTCACCCCAAACATGGGAACTTGTGTAGCCCATGGATCCCCCAAAGAATAATTTGGGACTACAACTCAAACCACCTTATATTCCATTGAGTATACATGTGAAACCCTCATCCTCTAACAGTATTCCAAACCAAGGAGCATGATGTATGAGTCCCATATGACTGGTAGCCCTCATATGGGACTCATGAGTAACATAGATTGGGTATGGCACTTTAAATGGGGGCATTGACATTTTTTCTCACCCTAAATATGGAAACTTGTATAGCCTATAGATCCCCCAAATTATTACTTAGAGGTACAACTCAGCCACCTTATATTCCATTGAGTATACTTGTGAACCCCTTCATCTTCTAACAGTACTAGAGAGCAAGGAGCATGATGTATGAGTCCTATATGAGTGGTAGCCCTTGTATGGTACTCATTCTATAGCTGGGGTATGGCACTTTAAATGGGTGCACTGCCGTTTTTCCTCACTCCAAACACGAGAACTCATGTAGCCCATGGATCCCCTAAAGGATCATTTGGAAGTGCAACTCAAACCACCTTATATTCGACTGAGGATACACATGAAACCCCGCATCTTCTAACCAGAACCGTCTTAACAGAATTATGGGCCCCTGGGCATAGCACTGCAGTGGGCCATGCCCAAATACATGACATCACACTTGGCCATGCCTCGAGCCCCAAGCACACACCACTTATGTCTGGATACCAACAGCCTACAAGACTATTTGGCAGGACAGGGAGCCTTTGGCTCCCTTCTCCACCGTGGTTTTTAACTGTTTGCACATCCTAAAATCATACAAACAATTTAATACGCAAAGCCAACCATGGGATCCAGGGTATATTCCTTGGACATACATACACCACCTGGGGCCCCTATACTTGTGGGGCCCCCGGGCAACTGCCTAGTGTGCCCAATGACAAAAATGGCCCTGCTTCTAATAGTACTAGAGACGAAGACGTATGATGTATGAGTTCCATGTAAGTGGTAGCCCTCCATACACAACATCGTGCCACCACACTTCAATAGATGGAGGTCTATGGGTAATTCATGAATTTTGGAAGGGAGAAGTGGCCCCAATGAATGGCCGAGGCCCTGTATGGGCTTCTGTTTATTATATGAATCTACAAGCACAAAACCAGTAGACAACAACCAATTAGGGGACGTTTAGCAATTAGACGACAAATTGTTACTTTACATCACGGCTTCAAAGGGCCAACAATTATACAAGAAGGACCAAATGAGCGACTTAAACTGAGCAGTTTTGTTTGGACTAATTAGCATTATTTTCCTGGTAATGAGGAGCGAGCACAATGCAAGCAAAGAGTCTATTAATGACACTTTACACCGGAGTGATGTGACCTGTGACTGTCACTGCAGGCTTCAGCGTGCGATCTGCGGCGCCAACCACGCTTTTCTATCACAGTTTAGACAATCTGTGGCCCCCCCAGCCCTGACCCGGACCAGAAAGGTTGTCCTACTGCTGGTTATAATCTCATAGCTGCCATTACTGTCTGGTTTATAATGAGTATTGTTCTAGTACTTCGTCATTTTACCATTATTCTTCAACACCAGGACCATGGGCGAACCTTGGCCTACCAAACCGTATTCCATCCTCTTCACCCTCCGATATCTAGCTTCTTGAGTTGATGTTACATTTGTCCATCCACCACTTCCATAGTTGGCTCTTATTTCATATTTCTTAAAGGGGTGTTCCCAACGTAGACTTTGATGGCATATTGATAGGTTATGCCATCAAAGTCTGGTAGGTGCAGGTTTCTCCTATTTTGGGAACATTCCCTCGAAAATATCAGGTCAGAATGGAGAACCGGTCATGCTTGTACATAACTCTACATTCTGTTCTATGGGTGTTCCGAATACAGTTGGAAACTCCGCTCAACTGTACTCGGAACTCCCATAGAACAGAATGGAGAGTTGTGCACAAGTCTGGCCCACTCTCCAGTCTGTACCACCAATTTCAGCAGCCCTTCCCAGAGGTTGGATCCGCAGATATCAGACTTTGATCCCTGATATGCCATCAAAGTCTATGGTGGAAACACCTCTTTAGGACTGTTCATCATTAACCTTCTTGGTAGATGATCCCACCACTGTGTAACCTTCTTCAATATGACTCTTTCATATCTTCATAGTGCTCCAAAGTCCCAAGCTTTAAATTTTTTCAGGTAGTTCTTCAGTTCATTCATGCCTCACTTGATTTGTCCTTCCTCCTAGTTTCGTTCTTTTACAGTTTTGATGATTTCTTCTGGAAAGTTGATCCTGCTCCATCTATTAAAGCACCTTAGACAGAGTCTGGTTGTTCATTGTTTATCAGGTCTAAGTTGGTTCTTACATGCTAGTTGGCCAAAAATGTAGCTTTTATACATTACAGTATATCTTCATCATGTAGGTCTCCACACCATGATCTTTATCGTGAAGGTCTCTACACCATGATCTTTTTCATGAAGGTCTCTACACCATAATCTTTTTTCATGAAGATCTCTACACTATGATTTTTATTACATAAGTCTCCCCACCATGATCATTATCATGAAGGTCTCTACACCATGATCTTTACCATGAAGGTCTCTACACCATGATTTTCATCATGTAGGTCTCCACACCATGATCTTCATCATGTAGGTACCATGATCATACCATGACCATACCATGATCTTCATAATGTCGGTCTCTACACTATGACCTTTATTATATGTCTCCCCACCATGATCTTTATCGTGAAGGTCTCTACACCATGATCTTTATCATGAAGGTCTCTACACCATGATCTTTACCATGAAGGTCTCCACACCATGATCTTTATCATGTAGGTCTCCACACCATGAAAACCCTTCATCATGTAGGTACCATTGATCATACCATGACCATACCATGATCTTCATAATGTCGGTCTCTACACTATGACCTTATTATGTCTCCCCACCATGATCTTTATCATGAAGGTCTCTACACCATGATCTTTACCATGAAGGTCTCCACACCATGATCTTTATCATGTAGGTCTCATGCAGGCCTGATGAAGGAAACATAGTGTTCCAAAATCTTGCTTGGTAGGGTGGAGTGTGGACGCTCCGTTTGTCAGCTCTGCTGCTGGATTCCATAATATGAACATTTAAGCTCAATGCAGCTAAGTATTGCCTTTATTCCTGATTGTTTATGACGATAAAAGACTGTATTTGGACCATGCGGTCTATATGATTTACGGCATACGTCACCAACATATAAGTAAAAAGTAAAATATTGCAAGTTCAACTAAGCCTTGGGTACCATGATCATATCATGACCATACCATGATCTTCATAATGTCGGTCTCTACACTATAACCATTATTAATGTCTCCCCACATGACTTTATACGTGAAGTCCTCTACAGCATGATTTTACCATGAAGTCTCTACACCATGATCTTCATCATGTAGGTCTCCACACCATGATCTTCATAATGTCGGTCTCTACACTATAACCATTATTATATGTCTCCCCACCATGATCTTTATCGTGAAGGTCTCTACACCATGATCTTTACCATGAAGGTCTCTACACCATGATCTTCATCATGTAGGTCTCCACACCATGATCTTCATAATGCCGGTCTCTACACTATGACCTTTATTATATGTCTCCCCACCATGATCTTTATCATAAAGGTCACTACACCATGATCTGTATATCATGTCGGTCTCTACACTATGATCTGTATCATATAAGTCTCCCCACCATGATTATTATCATGAAGGCCTCTACACCATGATCTTTATCATGAAGGTCTCCACACTATGATCTTTATCATGCACAGTGGGTTGCAAACGTCTTCCTATCCCTTGAACTGTTCCTCATTTTTAAACGTTACAGCCAAAAACTTCAATGTATTTTATTGATATTTTATGTGATAGAGCAACACAAAGTAGCAAGTATTTGTGAAGTGTAAAGAAAATGAAATGTGATTTTACAAATATTTGCAAATTAAAAAACTGAAAAATGTGCATATGTATTCGGCCCTCTCTACTCTGATACCCCTAAATAAAATCCAGTGTGACCAACTGTCTTTAGAAGTCACCTAGTGCATCTGCATATAATTTATTCCCAGTATAACTGCAGCTGTTTAGTGAAGACTTCAGAGGTTTGTTAGAGAACATAAGTGAACAAAGAGCATCATGAAAACCAAGGAGCACACGAGACAGCTCAGGGATAATGTTGTGGCAAAGTATATTGCAGGGTTAGGTTGAAAAAACTTTGAAAAAAAGTTCTGAACATCTCATGGAGCACTGTTCAATCCATCATTCATAAATGGAGGGAGTATGGCACAACTGCTAACCTATCATGGCCGTCCACCTAAACCGACAGCCCAGACAAGGACAGCACTAATTAGAGAAGCAGCCAAGAGGCTCAGGAGGAGGAGCTACTGAGATCCACGGCTCAGGTGGAAGAATCTGTCCACAGAACAACTATTAGTTGTGTGCTCCACCAATCTGGCTTTTATGGAAGGGCAGCAAGAAGAAAGACATTTATTGCTTAAATCAGTGTTGCAACACTGATTTAAGCAATAAATCAAAGTTTTGTGCACGCTACCTCTGGTTCCTGCTTATCTGTGCTCAATCTGACTGAGCTCGAGTCATTCTGCAAAGAAGAATGGGCAAATATGAATTCCAGCCTCTAGATGTGCAAAGCTGGTCGAGACCTGCAGCTGTCATTGCAAATAAAAATGGTCCTACAAAGTATTGACTCCGGGGGCTAAATACATATGCACACTGCACTTTTCAGTTTTTTAATTTGCAAAAATTTGGAAAAGCGCAAATTATTTTCTTTACACTTCTCAAATACCTGCTATTTTGTGTTGCTTAAACACATAAAATATCAATAAAATACATTGACATTTGTGGCTGTAACATTTGAAAATGAGGAACAGTTTAAGGGGTAGGAAGACTTTTGCAACCCACTGTAGATCTTCATAATATGATCTTTTTGATGTAGGTCTCCACACCAATAATGTCAATTGTTCTTACATATCCATTTTAAATGTCCTGCACAGCCTGAGACATCTCCACCACTCACTGCTACTACACCATGACGGGTACTCCTATCATATATCACTAATGTACCATTATGGTAAGACCCATGCTAGCTGTCATTGCATCCATCTTGAAGGTGACCTTGTTCCTAGAAGACATCATTGATTTTGGATACATGTTTAGTTTATCCTAAAGTTTGGTCAGGTAAAACAAACTGAGCCTAGCTATCTGATGTCTCCCATAGAGCTGAATTTCTTCAGGTCAACTTGGTTAATGATAAGTAGACGTTGCCTTCAGCTTCCACCTATTGGTGATCATCCATGTGCAGCTCCACCTCCAATGTTCCTCTGTGGTAGAAGTAAAAATTAGATCATCTAGAAGGTCTCATTAGCTATAACAGAGCTTCTGATGATGTGTAAGGGTTGCACTGTAGCAAATTTTGAGGAAAGTCCAAGTTCTTTTTGGAACCCTCTATGACAAAAGTTATTCTATCCCGCCATCTTGAATGTCACCATCTGGAATGCACTTTAACATGTATGTACTAGTTGAAGGGGCTGTCCATTTTTCTCAACCTCAAAAGTATACCTATAGAGGGTGAAGTGATAACACTGATAGCTGGGTCTTAGTGGTGATGGGAGCCCACAAAGGCTTTGATGACATACAATTGGCACATGGTAGGTGGAGGCAAGTTACACCTTAGGTCAACCTCTTAATAAATGAGTAGACCACTCTATGACCCCCGGATATTAGCTATTCATGCCACTTGGTATCCAAATTAACATTACACACTTTCCATTCAAGATAATGGGCCACCCATGCAGTGCAAAGATGCACCAGGCCCTCCTTATTTGACAACCCCCATCTTCTGGTTAAGGGAGAAGTGTCCCAATTGGAGGACCATCTTCATTACTTCTGTACTCCCTTATGGATAGAAGTTTTCTGAAGAAGGCAGTTCCTTTAAGTGACTGAGCCTCAAAATACATTTCTGTGTCATCTATGTGATGCCAAGTGGCCACTGGTCCAAACCATAGAGCCGGTGCCAAGAAAGTGACCAAATTAAAGAGCGAATCGACTCTACGTCAGATGTTCATTTGTCAGTGGTGGCATCTTGGAGCTGACGTATAGATAAGCACATGGGATAGCGGGTGGCCTTGCTGGAGTCATACGACTGGCGCCATTCTTATTGAAAGATACATATGTTGTGCTAGGGCAATAAAGAAAATATTGTGCATGGTATCGGCATCTGCGGCCCAGGTATTGGTGCTGTATATTTTCAGGTGCCATTTTTGCTTCCTGTGTGATGAGGAGATGGGAGCAGAGGTTGGGGGTCGATGGAGCAGAAGCTGGCGGGATATTTTTGTCGCTGCACCTGCAGCCAGGCAGTAGCGGTGACAGGCAGTCTCTTTCCTGCAGTCATTATCCGCTGTATTTGTGCGGCTTTGTTCAGATCTGCTCCGACCCCCTCCTCGCCGTCTCCTCTCTATTCATAGATGCCTACACAGGAGGAGAAGGAGAGAGTCTATTTTTGTGAGATGATTTTCTACACCTGGGTTATTTTTATACTATGAGATCTGTGCATTCACCTGAAAGGCTCAGACTGTAGGCTGCAGCAGCGAGGCTTGTCACCAGGCACACGCAGCAGTCACGTGGACCACCGCCCTGATTCACTACAGACCGTGCACGAAAATATACAGATCATCATATAGTCCTGTACTGTGACATGCAAAGGGCCTTCTACCACCACAGACAATGGTACACCACCGTATACACTACTACTACACCATCATCCTCACACTACTACTACACCAACCTCCACACACTACTACACCATCATCCTCACACTACTACTACATCAACCTCCCCACATTACTACACTAACCTCCTCCCACTACTACACCATCATCCTCACACTACTACTACTACTACACCAACCTCCTCCCACTACTACACCATCATCCTCACACTACTACTACACCAACCTCCTCCCACTACTACACCATCATCCTCACACTACTACACCATCATCCTCACACTACTACTACACCAATCTCCTCCCACTACTACACCATCATCCTCACACTACTACTACATCAACCTCCCCACATTACTACACCAACCTCCTCCCACTACTACACCATCATCCTTACACTACTACTACTACACCAACCTCCGCACACTACTACACCATCATCCTCACACTACCACACCATCATCCTCACACTACTACTACTACACCATGACAGGTATACACAGCACAGGTACAGTACACACATCTCCTCACACTACTACTACTACACCATGACAGGTATACACAGCACAGGCACAGTACACACATCTCCTCACACTACTACTACACCATGACAGGTATACACAGCACAGGTACAGTACACACATCTCCTCACACTACTACTACTACACCATGACAGGTATACACAGCACAGGTACAGTACACACATCTCCTCACACTACTACTACACCATGACAGGTATACACAGCACAGGTACAGTACACACATCTCCTCACACTACTACTACTACACCATGACAGGTATACACAGCACAGGTACAGTACACACATCTCCTCACACTACTACTACTACACCATGACAGGTATACACAGCACAGGTACAGTACACACATCTCCTCACACTACTACTACTACTACTACTACTACACCATGACAGGTATACACAGCACAGGTACAGTACACACATCTCCTCACACTACTACTACTACTACTACACCATGACAGGTATACACAGCACAGGTACAGTACACACATCTCCTCACACTACTACTACACCATGACAGGTATACACAGCCAGTACAGACACACATATCCTCTCACTACTACTACACCATGACAGGTATACACAGCTCAGGTACAGTGCACACACTCCTCACACTATATACTATACTACACATGACAGGTATACACAGACAGGCACAGTCCACATCTCCTCACAAAAACTCAACTACACCATGACAGGTATACACAGCACAGGCACAGTAAAAAACCAAACTTCCTCAACTACACTATACTACTACTACACCAGGACAGGTTTACTCAGCACAGGTACATTGCAGATATCTCCTTAAACTACTACTACTACTACTACACCATGACAGGTATACACAGCACAGGTACAGTGCACACATCTCCTCACACTACTACTACTACACCATGACAGGTATACACAGCACAGGTACAGTACACACATCTCCTCACACTACTACTACTACACCATGACAGGTATACACAGCACAGGTACAGTACACACATCTCCTCACACTACTACTACTACACCATGACAGGTATACACAGCACAAGGAAAAACCCAACATCCCCCCCCAAAACACACTACTACTGCACCATGACAGGTATACACAGCACAGGTACAGTACACACATCTCCTCACACTACTACTACAACTACACCATGACGGGTTTATACACAGCCCAGGTACAGTGCACACATCTCCTCACACTACTACTACTACACCATGACAGGTATACACAGCACAGGTACAGTACACACATCTCCTCACACTACTACTACACCATGACAGGTATACACAGCACAGGTACAGTACACACATCTCCTCACACTACTACTACTACTACACCATGACAGGTATACACAGCACAGGCACAGTACACACATCTCCTCACACTACTACTACTACTACTACTACTACACCATGACAGGTATACACAGCACAGGTACAGTACACACATCTCCTCACACTACTACTACTACTACTACACCATGACAGGTATACACAGCACAGGTACAGTACACACATCTCCTCACACTACTACTACTACTACACCATGACAGGTATACACAGCACAGGTACAGTACACACAATCTCCTCACCTACTAACTACTAACACCATGACAGGTATACACAGCACAGGTACAGTACACACATCTCCTCACACTACTACTACTACACCATGACAGGTATACACAGCACAGGTACAGTACACACATCTCCTCACACTACTACTACACCATGACAGGTATACACAGCACAGGTACAGTACACACATCTCCTCACACTACTACTACTACTACTACTACACCATGACAGGTATACACAGCACAGGTACAGTACACACATCTCCTCACACTACTACTACTACACCATGACAGGTATACACAGCACAGGTACAGTACACACATCTCCTCACACTACTACTACTACTACACCATGACAGGTATACACAGCACAGGTACAGTACACACATCTCCTCACACTACTACTACTACTACACCATGACAGGTATACACAGCACAGGGACAGTACACACATCTCCTCACACTACTACAACAAACACCCATGACAGTATACACAGCACAGGTACAGTACACACATCTCCTCACACTACTACTACACCATGACAGGTATACACAGCACAGGTACAGTACACACATCTCCTCACACTACTACTACTACTACACCATGACAGGTATACACAGCACAGGTACAGTACACACATTTCTCACACTACTACTACTACACCATGACAGGTATACACAGCACAGGTACAGTACACACATCTCCTCACACTACTACTACACCATGACAGGTATACACAGCACAGGTACAGTACACACATCTCCTCACACTACTACTACACCATGACAGGTATACACAGCACAGGCACAGTACACACATCTCCTCACACTACTACTACACCATGACAGGTATACACAGCACAGGCACAGTACACACATCTCCTCACACTACTACTACACCATGACAGGTATACACAGCACAGGTACAGTACACACATCTCCTCACACTACTACTACTACTACACCATGACAGGTATACACAGCACAGGTACAGTACACACATCTCCTCACACTACTACTACACCATGACAGGTATACACAGCACAGGCACAGTACACACATCTCCTCAAATACTACAACCCTAAACTACTAAAACCACCCCATGACAGGTATAAACAGACAGGTACAGTACACACATCCCTCACACTACTACTACTACACTAATATTAAATCTCTACACCATGACAGGTATACACAGCACAGGTACAGTACACACATCTCCTCACACTACTACTACTACACCATGACAGGTATACACAGCACAGGCACAATGCACACATCTCCTCACACTACTACTACACCATGACAGGAAATACACAACAGGTACAGTACACACTCTCCTCAAAACTACTACTACTATACACACCATGACAGGTATACACAGCACAGGTACAGTACACACAACTCCTCACACTACTACTACACCATGACAGGTATACACAGCACAGGTACAGTACACACACTCCTCACACTACTACTACTACTACTACACCATGACAGGTATACACAGCACAGGTGCAGTACAACCCCCCCTATCTACCTCAACCCCACTACATAACCCCCTTACTAACCTCCAAATGACAGGTATACACAGCACAGGTACAGTACACACATCTCCTCACACTAACTAACTACAAAACTCACAAAACCCTCCCCAACTATTTAAAAACACCACAGGTACAGTACACACATCTCCTCACACTACTACTACACCATGACAGGTATACACAGCACAGGTACAGTACACACATCTCCTCACACTACTACTACTACTACTACTACTACTACACCATGACAGGTATACACAGCACAGGTACAGTGCACACACCTCCTCCCACTACTACTAAAAAACCATTGACAGTATATACAGTCACGGGTACAGTACACACATTTCTCACACTACTACTAAAAACCCTGACAGGTATACACAGCACTGGCACATTGCACACATCCCCTTTCACACTACCTATTTACTAACTAACACCATGACAGGTATATACAGCACAGGGTACATACACACATCTCCTCACATACTACTACTACTACTACTAACTACTACTACAACATGACAGGTATACACACCCACAGGCCACAGTACAACCCCCCATCTCCTCACAACTACGACTTACTACTACACATACAGGTATATACAGCACAGGGTACAGTAACACACATCTCCTCACACTACTACTACTACTACTAACTAACTACTACACATGGACAGGTATAACCAGCACAGGCACAGTACACACATCTCCTCACACTACGACTACTACTACACCATGAGAGGTATACACACAGCACAGGTACAGTACACACATCTCCTCACACTACTACTACACCATGACAGGTATACACAGCACAGGCACAGTACACACATCTCCTCACACTACTATTTACTACCCATGACAGGTATACACAGCACATGACAGTGCACACATCTACTCACACTACACACACCATGACGGGTATACACAGCACAGGTACAGTACACACATCTCCTCACACTACTACTACTACTACACCATGACAGGTATACACAGCACAGGTACAGTACACACATCTCCTCACACTACTACTACTACTACTACACCATGACAGGTATACACAGCACAGGTACAGTGCACACATCTCCTCACACTACTACAAACACCATGACAGGTATACACACACGGGCCCACAGTACACACATCTCCTCACCTACTACTACACCATGACGGGTAACACACCCACAGGTACAGTACACACATCTCCTCACACTACTACTACTACAAACTAAAACCATGACAGGTATACACAGCACGGGTAATTACACACATCTCCTCAAAACTACTACTACAAACTACACCATGACAGGTATACACAGCACAGGTACAGTACACACATCTCCTCACACTACTACTACTACTACTACACCATGACAGGTATACACAGCACAGGTACAGTGCACACATCTCCTCACACTACTACTACTACTACTACACCATGACAGGTATACACAGCACAGGTACAGTACACACATCTCCTCACACTACTACTACTACACCATGACAGGTATACACAGCACAGGTACAGTACACACATCTCCTCACACTACTACTACTACTACTACTACTACTACTACTACTACACCATGACAGGTATACACAGCACAGGTACAGTACACACATCTCCTCACACTACTACTACTACACCATGACAGGTATACACAGCACAGGTACAGTACACACATCTCCTCACACTACTACTACTACTACACCATGACAGGTATACACAGCACAGGTACAGTACACACATCTCCTCACACTACTACTACTACTACTACTACTACTACTACACCATGACAGGTATACACAGCACAGGTACAGTACACACATCTCCTCACACTACTACTACTACACCATGACAGGTATACACAGCACAGGTACAGTACACACATCTCCTCACACTACTACTACTACACCATGACAGGTATACACAGCACAGGTACAGTACACACATCTCCTCACACTACTACTACTACTACACCATGACAGGTATACACAGCACAGGGACAGTACACACATCTCCTCACACTACTACTACACCATGACAGGTATACACAGCACAGGTACAGTACACACATCTCCTCACACTACTACTACTACACCATGACAGGTATACACAGCACAGGTACAGTACACACATCTCCTCACACTACTACTACTACTACACCATGACAGGTATACACAGCACAGGTACAGTACACACATCTCCTCACACTACTACTACTACTACTACTACACCATGACAGGTATACACAGCACAGGTACAGTACACACATCTCCTCACACTACTACTACACCATGACAGGTATACACAGCACAGGTACAGTACACACATCTACTTAGATTTCCACTGCGTCGCAGTCCTTGTGTGGTTGATGCCAGGTGATCTATTTGAGATAGAGTTTTCGGTGACCACTTTTTTACATGTAGAACAATAGTGGTCACCCAGAGAGATGATGGAGCAACCTGCACTCACACACCCTGCAGAATGCACTCAGCAGATCTATGGGTAGGGCGGTCATAGTCAGTAAACTATGTGTACGCAGCTACTGCGGCAGCTTTAGTTGCTGAATCGCAGAGTACTTATTGATTCCCTGCAGGATTGTTTTCTAATCAGCATTTTCTATGCTTGTCCATATCTGACTTTACATTACTGTGCTACTTGGGGGAAAATGCAAAACCAGTACTTAAGCATTTGTATATTCCAGCCCAGTTCTATGACCGTGTCGCCCACCTACCTTGTGCCATTTACAGTCCTGTCACACATGAAAAAACTTTGAGATTCTTGGTTCACATATTTTGATCAAAATATGTGAACCAAGAATCTCAAAGTTTTTACAGTCCTGGTCACCTTTTTGGGGCAGAAGGACCTTTTGGGCTCCATAGTGGGCCACCTCCAGAGCATAGTCCCAACTTTCCTGCTGTATATATTTATGCCCCTTAGTACCATGATGTATGGGTTATTAAAACAATGGAACCTCTTGTTATACTCGTGGAATTGTTTGAAACCACTCCAGCAAATATGTGGCTAAAGCTGCCCATACATATATGTATAAAAGATGACAGTTTAACAAAATGGCCAATTTTGACTCTTTGGGGTGACCATCATTTGGAAATTATACACAAAACAGCCTTCACGTTGGCCAACTGAAGACTACTGTCTCTCCGATCAAATTGTTACACCCCATGTCGGATAAAATAACACATGTGTGCCACAGTCGGCTGAATATGGCAGATCATTTACCACTCTACAAAAGCACACGGTTTACATTTTTCAACTTGTCTCCAAGATCTGCCAGTTTAGTCTGGGGTGTTGATGATCTGATTGTTTATGTGAAAAATGTGACGAAAAATTGATTAGCCACATTCCAGCCAATACCAATGTTGTGTTTATGGCCAGCATAGGAATTTGCAGTTCTTGATGTCCCACTTCCCAAACTGTCCAGATCCAAGACAAGTCGAGTCATCGATGCCCCCAGAGCAATTAGCTGGACTTTCTCTTCTAGAAAGTTGGAATGAGGGCATGGGAGTCCACCACCACCTTAACTTTTATTGATAGTTAACTATTGGATTTTCTCCTGGGAGAATAGTCCTTTGGTTGAGACTTCTTTACATCTCTTGGAGAAAGTTGGAATGAGGGTAGTGAAGTCCACCACCACCACCTTAACTTTTATTGATAGTTATCTATTGGACTTTCTCCTGGGAGGATAGTCCATCTCTTAGGAAAATTGGAATGAGGGGCTGGGAGTCCCCCATAAGCTTAATTTTTACTGATAGTCAACTATTGTACATTTTTCCTGGGAGGATAGTCCATTGAGATGAACTTCTTTACATCTCTCGGAGAAAGTTGGAATGAGGGTAGTGAAATCCACCACCACCTTAACTGTTTTTTCAACTTTTAGACTTTCTTCTCATTTGATATTCCATCTTTTAGGAGAGTTGGAATGAGAGTAGGGGAATCCATCATAACACTATTTTTTATTGATAGTCAATAACTGTACTTTCTCCTGGGAGGATAATCCATTGAGCCGGACTCCTTTACATCTCTTAGAGAGCGTTGGAATGAGGGTATGGGAGTCAACTACTATCCTAATTCTTGTTGATTGTCAACTATTGGACTTTCTCATGATAGAATATTCCAACTCTTAGAAAAGTTGGAATGAGGGTACAGGAGTCTTCCACCACCCTAATTCTTGTTGATGATAACTTTTGGACTTTCTCTTGATAGGATAGTCCATCTCTTAGGAAAGTTGGAATGAGGTTACAGGAGTTTACCATCACCTTAATTTTCATTAATCGTCAAACATTGAACTTTCTGGAAGGAAGATAGTTAATTTAGCTGGACTTCTCTAGTTCTTTTACTGAAAGTTAGAATGAGTATAGGATATTCCCCCACCACCTTAATTTTTATTGATAGTCAGCTATTGGACTTTTTGCTGGGAGAATAGTCCTTTGGTTGAGACTACTTTACATCTCTTGGAGAAAGATGGAATAAGGGTAGTAAAGTCCACCACCACCTTAACTGTTATTGATAGTCAACTATTGGACTTTCTTCTGATATGATAGTGCATCTCTTGGGAAAATTGCAATGAGATTAAGGGAGTCCACCATAATCTTAATTTTTATTGATAATCAATTATTGTATTTTCTTCTGGGAGGATAGTCCATTGAGCTGGACTTATTTAGATTGAGGGTACAGGAGTCGACCACCACATTAACTTTTATTGATAGTTAGCTATTGGACTTTATCCTGATAGCATAGTCCATCTCTAAGTAATGCTGGAATTCTACCACCAACCTACTTCTTGTGGATAGTCAACTATTGGACCTTCTCCTGGGATGATGTTCAATTCCGCAGGATTTCTCTAGATCACTTAAAGAAAGCAAGAATAATTTTACAGGAGTTCACCCACAATTATTATTGACAGTAACTCTTGGGCTTTCTCCTGATAGGATAGTCTATCTCTTAGGAAAGTTGGAATGAGGGTCCGGGAGTTTACCACTTTAATTTTTACTGGTAGTCAACTATTTCACTTTCTTCGGGGAGGATTGTTAATTGAGCTGGACTTCTCTAGATCTTTTACTGAATGTTAGAATGAGGATAAGAGAGTCCACCACCACCTTAATTTTTATTGATAGTCAGCTATTGGACTTTTTCCTGGGAGAATAGTCCTTTGGTTGAGACTTCTTTACATCTCTTGGAGAAAGTTAGAATGAGAGTAGTGAAGTCCACCACCACCAACTATTGGAATTTCTTCTGATAGGATAGTCCTTCTCTTAGGAAAGTTGGAATGAGGGTATAAAAGTCTACCACCACCTCAATTTTCACTGTTAGTCAACTATTGGACTGTCTCCGAGAAGGATAGCTAGTTGAGCTGGAATTCTCTAGATCTTTTACTGAACGTTAGAATGAGGGCGTGGGAGTCTGCCAAAACCTTAATTTTTATTGATAGTCAACTACTGGACTTTCTCCTGAGAGGATTGTCCATTGAGCCAGACTTTTTTACATCTCTTAGAGAAAGTGAGGGGAGGGGAGGGGAGGGGAGGAGAGGGAAGTCCACTACCATCTTAACTGTTACTGATAATCAACTATTGGACTATCTTCTGTTTATGATCGTCCATCTCTTAGGAAAGGTGGAATGAGGGTACAGGAAATGAATCCCCACCTTATTTTTCATGGATAGTCAACTTTTGGACTTTCTCCTAGAAGGATAGTTCATTGAGCTGGACTTCCCTAAATCTCTTACAGAAAGTTGGATTGAGTGTTGGGGAGTCTACCACCACCTTAATTTTTATTGATACGATAGTCAATTGATAAGCATAGTCAATGAAGCCTACGTCACTTAGGACTAACACAACCTTGACTCCTTTGTTGGCAGCATTGCTCATCTTTATGTAGGAAAACTGACCAGGTGCTTTTTGCAATGACCAGTTAGATAAAGTCAGAGGAAAATGTATGTGATCAGTCCAGAGCGCACTGGGTCTATGATTATTTTTGGACTTGTCTGCTTAGGACAGACCAGAATTGTGGAGACGGGCATCCCCAGTTTTTGGCGGAGGGCAAAATGTCAAATGAGGAGAGGAAGTGGTGATGAAGAAGGGATGGATGCAGTGGAGAAGGACTATAAATGTCTAGGTGCCTCGCCTGTTACAATAGACTACCCTTCAGAAGGTCCTAACCACCACACATCAGGCTGAAAATCTCAAATTTAGGGAAATTCTTTTAAATGATATTAGCTTCTGGTGAACCAATGCCATGGCAATCTCCGCGCTGAAAACGGTGACCGGTCACTGGTGAAAGATGCACTTATAATGGGAGATACCATGATCATAGACCTGTTGTGCTACCAGCATCTCTTTCAGCTATGTCATTCTCTCTCAAGGAGGAGATGAAGGGGTTATAGCCGAACATGTTTATAGCACTTGCAGTTTCTCCATAGGATGCTCAGTTTCTATGGCAACATGGCCAGTAGGCCCCGGGCCTATATTCCAGGCCTAGCGAGACAGATGTCTGCAAAGGAATTGCAGGGGGTGGCTAATAATGAAAGGCTTTGCCGCAGGACCGGGCCTGTGTGTACATGCCTGTGAAGATTGAGCCACATCGAATTAGTCATAGGGGGATGCAGGCAGAATACAGAGAGGCTATAGACACAAAATATGGAAGATTGACCATTCCTACTGTAAATCTAAAAAATCACCTGAGTCCTTGAGATATGTCCTTCTCTCGTGTTACGAGAGAAGGAAAAAAACTGTTTAAAAAACCAGTCGTATCTCAGATTTCCTACAGTCCTCAAGGGCAAAAGGGCCTTATTGGGAACTGATGTATTAAGTAGGGTTTTTTAAAGGAGTATTTAAAAAAAATTCTGTTTTTTATGTCTAAGCGTAGGGATCAATTTGGATTGACAAGTCGGAAAACCTCTGTGGAATGACCCATGGCCATTCCAGTATTTAGGGCATGCAGCTATATAAAGATGGAGAGCTTCTCCGTATGTCACTTAGGACTAACACAACCTTCTCCGCTGCATCCATCCCTTCTTCATTTTTGTTATGTCTAAGCGTAGGGATCAATTTGGATTGACAAGTCGGAAAACCTCTGTGGAATGACCCATGGCCATGCCGGTATATGGGGCATACAGCTATATAAAGATGGAGAGCTTCTCCATATTTTCAGCCAAGCTGGGGGAGGACACACAAAAATGCTGCAAGAGAAATGCAAATGACACAGAAGAGACTCTCGTTGCTTTACTCTCGCTCCGGGATGCAGCCCCAGAACATGCATGATGTTCATGAAAGTTGGCTTCACTCTCATTAGCATTGACTTTGTGGGTGACCTCTACCAAGTTAAATGGGCATGGGAAATCCCAGTCCATGCTATATATCCTTGTAATGCAGCAGGCCCTTATATGAATCCTGGACAGATTGGCCCCAATTCTCAATAACATAAGGGCTGCTGACCAACATCTTCTAGGCCCCTAGGATTTTCTTGGTTCTGAAGAATGTCAATTTTGGGCCCACATTTACTATAATTTAGTACTATGTTGTTTTATAAAGTTACTATTTAAGTGGTTCTCTACCGAAAAAATATATATTTTTTAGAAATATCTAAATAATAATGCATTCTGACACAGGTAATGGCTAAACTGCTCCCCCAAGGCTCAGACTGGCCCACAGGGGAGCAGGAGAAACCCCTGCTGGGCTCTAAACATGGGAGGTCTAAGAGGCAGAGAGAGGCAGAAAGCATTAGGAAGACTTCAGGAGTCATGTGCAGTCATGTACAGTAGCTGTAGGGTAGGTCCCAAGAGTCAATTTTACTGGTGAACCCCAAAAATCATCCTAACTGTTGAGCCCCAAGAATCATCTCTATTGGTGGACCCCAAGAATAAACCCTACTGGTGGGTCCCAAGAATCAACTCCACTGGTGGACCCCAAGAATCAACTCCACTGATGGGCCCCAAGAATCATCTCCATTGGTGGGCCTCAAGAATCAACTCGACTGATAGGCCTCAAGAATCAACTTGATTGATAGGCCTCAAGAATCAACTCCCCTGGTGGGCCCCAAGAATCAACTCTACTGGTGGGTACCAAGAAATAACTCCACTGGTGGCCCCAAGAATCAACTCCACAGGTGGGCCCGAGAATCGACTCCACTGGTGGGCCC
This sequence comes from Phyllomedusa bahiana, assembly GCA_025379985.1. NCBI lineage: Eukaryota > Metazoa > Chordata > Amphibia > Anura > Hylidae > Phyllomedusa > Phyllomedusa bahiana. Next base: position 45,737 of record JAODAL010014759.1, on the reverse strand, counting down.
CAAGAATTAACTTCGCTGAGGGCTTCAACAAACAACTTCACTGGTGGGCTCCATGTACCCCAGTCTAACACTACCTGTCCCTAATATCTACTACCAGCACAGGGCGAATACAGCATGTAAGACTGTTTGCTATGGCTATACTGTCCAGTACCTACCTACATTTAAGGATTTTCCATGTGGCAGACATTTCCTTCAAGGGAAAAATAGGTGATAACTTCTAAAGGAGCTATAATGGTGGCCAATCCCTGTTGTCAATGATGGAAAACGTTTAGGGGCAGAGGCATGACTTGAAGTTTCTGGGACCCAATGCCAGATCTTTGAAAGGTCCCCCACCTATCATGTGCTATTTATAATAGTGGTGTATTTTTAGGTGGCAGAGGAACTCCTGGGCCCGGTGGGGAATGTTACCTTTGAATCCCCTGTAGGTACGCCCCGGTCTAGGGTAGCTACAGTGATAATAAAAACATTTTAAGAAAAGGAAGAGAATAACTCAATGATTTATGTTTACTTAGAGTTTTTTTTTATAGAAATGCCCTTGAATGGAGAATTCCTTTAAGGTTTACTAATGGTGGTCACAGTAGTCATGGATACCAGTCCATATTGAAGTTGGGATTTAAGTTTGATCCCATTACAAAAACTCTTGTCTACACATTTATGGGTGCCAATTTTAGTAAACTAGATGAGACCTTTGTTTTGCTTTGTCTTTACCCATGTACCAACCCATGTTATTCTCTTCTGTCCTACGCAGCCAGCTAACTTCAAATCCATGGGATCAGTCATGCAATGTAAGAAAGTTTACAAGTTAGTAAATCTCTATATAAGATAATAGGCCCCCTCTATATGACCTGAATTCTGGGGGTACATAGGCAGTAGGCGCTATTCATGCTTGATGGGGCCTTAAGTGTCCTGTCCCACATAAGAAGAAACCACTACTATACATGATACATGATAAGGGAGAGCCCTTCTGCAGAATTTACATTGGGGCTCAGGAACTTCAAAGAGGACCTATGACTTGTCCTGATATGTCAGTGTTAGTAAACCCGTGTGTTCCCTGTGACATAACAATCCTGGAGCATCTTCTCTTATATCTCTGTGTTGTGCTGTTCCTGTGTTATTCCTCCTAGTAATGTATGACTGAAAAAACAGTAGGTAAAAATAACATCATAAAACATAATGACTTTATCTTGTAGAGACAGTTATGGTAAGACACCAATGGGCGCCAATTACAGCAACATTTTCAGTAATGGACTTTTGAGAACTTGTAGTCCCTGGACCCCAATACAATACAATACCCAGCACCAGAGGGTTGGTACAACTGCTACCTATGCCCCTTTTTACCTTCGCCACTGGTGGTGCTTCACTGTTACCCCTTTATGGCTTCACCACCAGTGATGCTTTACCATTACCCCACTTATGGCTTCGCCACTGATGGTGCTTCATCATAACCCACTTTATGGCTTCGCCACTGGTGGTGCTACACCAGTTTACCAGTTATAGCTTCACCACCGGTAATGCTTTATCATTACACCCTTTATGGCTTCACCACTGATAGTGCTTCACTATTTTCCCCTTAATGGCTTCACCACTGGTGGTGCTTTACCATTATCTCCTTTCTAGCTTTGCACTGGTAGTGCTTCACCACTACCCCCTTTATGGCTTTGACACGGATGGTACTTCACCATTGCCCTCTTTGTAGCTTCACCACTGGTGGTGCTTCAGCATTACCCCCTTTATAGCTTCACCACTGGTGGTGCTTCACCATTACTCGCTTTATGGCTTTGACACTGATGGTGCTTCACCATTGCCCCCTTTGTAGCTTTACCACTGTTGGTGTTTCACCATTACCCCCTTTATGGCTTTGACACTGATGGTGCTTCACCATTACCCCCTTTATGGCTTCACCACTGGTGGTTCTTCACCATTACCACCTTTGTAGCTTCATCACTCGTTGTTCTTCACCATTACCCCCTTTATAGCTTCACCACTGGAGGTGCTTTATCATTAACCCCATTTTAGCTTTAACACTGTTTGTGTTTCAACATTAAACAATTTATGGATTAAAGACTGGTGGTTCTTCAACATTACCACCGTTATATCTTCACCACTGGAGGTGCTTTAGCATTACCCCCTTTATGGCTTCACCACTGGTGGTGTTTCACCATTACCCCCATTATGGCTTTACCACTGGTGGTTCTTCACCATTACCCCATTTATAGCTTCACCACTGGTGGTTCTTCACCATTACCCCATTTATAGCTTCACCACTGGTGGTTCTTCACCATTACCCCCTTTATGACTTCACCACTGGTGTTTCTTCACCATTACCCCTTTTATGACTTCACCACTGGCGATTCTTCACCATTACCCCCTTTATAGCTTCACCACTGGTGGTTCTTCACCATTACCCCCTTTATGACTTCACCACTGGTGTTTCTTCACCATTACCCCTTTTATGACTTCACCACTGGCGATTCTTCACCATTACCCCCTTTATAGCTTCACCACTGGTGGTTCTTTACCATTACCCCTTTTATGACTTCACCACTGGTGTTTCTTCACCATTACCCCTTTTATGACTTCACCACTGGTGTTTCTTCACCATTGCCCCTTTTATGGCTTCACCACTGGTGGTTCTTCACCACTACCTAAACGTTTACCCATTAGGCATCTCCGGTAGGAGGGGTAAGTAATAATAATATCACATTCATAATACACTTCTGATGTTATTATTTTTGAGTGACAGATAGGAGGACTACTTTTTTTTTTTTAATTCTTGCTATACATAGAAGCATGAGCGGCTTTGATGCCAGCGCTCACATATCTGGGTCACAGGCAATGACTTGGTACCCAGTTAAGAGAACTGTCAGCATTTCGTTCTTGGATAAAGATTCGCTTGAAGGGGTTTGATTCAGGGAAGGTGGGGGATGGGGGGGGCCTCGCTCTTAACCCATTCACTTCCATGGACAAAGGACTTGGCTAGTAATGAGTTTAAAGCTTTATCTCTCTGTCCCCTTTCCCTTAATCCCGGCCTGGAGGATGAGAAGAGTCTTTAAGGCATAATGCGGGTGAAATCTCGTTAAAGACGTCCTGCTTATTCCCGGCTGCCGGGCTAATTACAGTGGGAGGCTTGCTGCCGACAGATGCCCCTCTGTACACTGACATCTACACAGATGTCCCGTCCTTTCCATGATGGCGGCCTGTGAGGAGCGACATGCTTCAACAAATTTTATTTGTCACTATCCAACACATGTTCCCAAGCATTAGCCTCACATTGGATAAACTCAATGAATATGAAGAAAAAAATGGCCGCCCAAAATGGAAATCAGTCCTGTGCTTGAGTGAACTCTTTTACCCCAGTGTGACCAGTGCCAGGGCTTTATTTAATGAAGGGGTTGTCCTGTTTAGCAAAACAATTTCCACCATTTTTCTAAATTAACAGAGAGGGATCCTCAGGATCTTCATCTCTTGACCACAGTAGAGAGCGGATACAAAGAGCGTCTCTCGCTCTGGGGGACCCGTCCTGTCCTGAATTACACATTGATGTGAATGGACCCTGTGCAATGTTTCACATCCTATGTGGTGTTGCTAAGGGTCTTCAGTATCTTTATCCCCTGACCACAGTAGCGAGCGGATACAAAGAGTGTCTCTTACTCTGGAGAACCCGTTCTGTCCTGCATTAGATACACAACCTATTGATATTTATGGACCCTGTGCAATGCTTAGCTTCCTCTGTGGTGGTGCTACAGTGTCTTCAGGATCTTCATCACTTGACCACAGAGAGTGGGTTATAAAGAACGTCTCTTACTCTGGAGGACCCGTCTTGTCCTGCATTAGATATACAACCTATTGATATGAATGGACCCTGTGCAATGCTTAGCTTCCTCTGTGGTGGTACTAAAGGGTCCTCAGGATCTTCATCTCTTAACCACAGAGAGTGGGTTATAAAGAGCGTCTCTTGCTCTGGAGGACCCATCCTGTCCTGCATTAGATAGACGACCTAATGATGTGGATGGACCTTGTGTAATACTCAGCTTCTCCTGTGGTAGTGCTACAGGGTCCTCAGGATCTTCATCTCTTGACCACACAGAGTGGATTATAAAGAGTGTCTCTTGCTCTGGAGGACCCGTCCTGTCCTGCATTAGATACGCAACCTACTGATGTGAATGGACTTTGGGTAATACTTAGCTTCCTCTGTGGTGGTACCAAAGGGTCCTCAGGATCTTCATCTCTTGACCACAGAGAGTGGTTACAAGGAGTATCTCTCTCCAGAGGACCCGTCCTGTTTTGCATTACACAGACAACCCACTGATGTGAATGAACCCTGTGTAATGCTTCACATCCACTGTGGTGGCGCTACAGGGTCCACAGGATCTTGCTCTCTTGGACACAGTAGAGAGCGGTTACATGAACAGACCCTGTGTAATACTTAGCTTCCCCTGTGGTGGCGCCGCAGGGAAATTGAACACTTTACTGCCAGCTCTTCCCCACATGTTACTACAGTGCTGGAAAAAAAGTATTTAGTCAGCCACCAATTGTGCAAGTTAAAAAGATGAGAGAGGTCTGTAACTGACACCATAGGTCGACCTCAACTATGAGAGACAAAATGAGAAAACAAATCCCGAAAATCACATTGTCTGATCTGGAAAGAATTTATGTGTAAAGTATGGTGGAAAATCAGTATTTGGTCCCCTACAATCAAGCAAAATTTCTGGCTCTCACAGACCTGTAACAACTTCTTTAAGAGGCTCCTCTGTCCTCCACTCATTACCTGTAGTAATGGCTCCTTTGGAACTTTTTTATCAGTAAAAAGGACACCTGTCCACAACCACAAACAGTCACACTCCAAACTCCACTATGGTGAAGACCAAAGAACTGTTGCAGGACACCAGAAACAAAATGGTAGCCCTGCACCAGGCTGGGAACCCTGAATCTGCAACAGGCAAGCAGCTTGGTGTGAAGAAATCAACTGTAGGAGCAATAATTAGAAACTGGAAGACATACAAGACCACTGATAATCTCCCTCCATCTGGGGCTCCGTGCAAGATCTCACCCCGTGGGGTCAATATGATCACAAGAACAGTGAGCAACAATCCCAGAACCACACGGGGGACCTAGTGAATGACCTGCAGAGAGCTGGGACCAACGTAACAAAGGCTACCATCAGTAACACACTACACCACCAGGGACAGATCCTGCAATGCCAGACGTGTCCCCCTGCTTAAGCCACTACATGTCCGCGCCCGTCTGAAGTTTGCTAGAGAGCATTTGGATGATCCAGAGGAGTATTGGGGGAAGGTCACATGGTCATATGAAACCAAAGTAGAACTGTTTGATAGAAACACAACTCAGCGTGCTTGGAGGAGAGAAAATGCTGAGCTGCATCCAAAGAACACCAGACCTACTGTGACGCATGGAGGGGTGCTGCAAGATATAATAGACACCAATGGACATGTATGTTATGATGACTGCTCCCACTCTATATAATGCGCCACATGTTACCTAAATGGATGAGAAAATGGTGTTACTTACCTTTATCCTGAGGAACCTATTACTACTCCTCCCTCTCAGGCATAGGTGATCAGCAGGACATCCACATCAATCCCTTTATTAAATGCTGTTCTGCAGCAGCTGGGGCTATATCCAGGAACCAAGTTATAGCGGGTGCAGATGTGGCAGTGGCACCGGGCCCTGATGCCTAAGAGGGCCCAAGGGTCTCGACCACATAAAAAGATGCCACTATTATAAATGGCACATGTAACAGATTTCACTTTGGGGGTCCGGAGCTTCATGTTATGTCTCTGGAGCAGAGTAGTGCATAATACACACCCCAGCTGCTGCAGAACATCTTTCCAAAAAGCATCTATGGGTTTTATGTCAATCACTAGTTGACATGAATCTCTAAGAGGCTCTGCAGGTGGTGAAGCCTGTATTATGCACTGTGTTATGTAATGCAGATCGCCAGATAGACATGGAAGACCAATCAAGGAAGATATTTGCCAAATTGTGTGTACAGAGAGGCTCTGCAGCAGTAATTGTACTAAAAGGTTCTGCAGATGTAACTGTGAATACAGAGAGGTCGTGCAGCAGCAATTGTATGTACTAAGAGGTTCTACAGCAGCATTTCTATGTACTAAGAGGTTGTGCAGCAGCAATTGTATGTACTAAAAGGTTCTGCAGCAGCAATTGTATGTACTAAGAGGTTCTGCAGAAGTAACTCTGTATACAGAGAGGTTGTGTAGTAATTGTGTGAACTAAAAGGTTCTGCAGCAGCAATTGTATCTACTAAAAGGTTCTGCAGAAGTAACTATGTATACAGAGAGGTTGTGCAGCAGCAACTGTATGTACTAAAAGGTTCTGCAAAAGTAACTATGTATACAGAGAGGTTGTGCAGCGGCGACTGTATGTGCTAAAAGGTTCTGCAGAAGTAACTGTATACAGAGAGGTTGTGCAGCGGCGACTGTATGTACTAAAAGGTTCTGCAGCAGCAATTGTATGTACTAAGAGGCGCTGCAGCAAAAATTGTGTATACAGAGAAGTTCGCAGCAGCTAATGTGGGTATTAGGAGATATTTCATCTATTGCAGAATACCATTATACACATGGAAAACCATTTAATAGGGACATTTGTCAGTCAGATATTGGCAGGAGGTTCTGCAAAAGCTATTGTGTGTACTCAGAGGTTCTGCAGCAGCAGTTGTGTATACAGAGAGGTTATGCATTGGCTATTGTGTGAACTTAGAGGTTCTGCAGCAGCAATTGTGTGTACTAAGAGGTTCTGCAGATATTGTGCACAGAAGGTTTGCATTGGCATGTGTGTATAAGGTTCTGCAGCTGAAGTGGTATATAAGATATTTCATCTAGTGCATAACCTCTATATACACATGGAAGACCTTTGAATGGAGATATTTGACATTCAGATGATTACGTGTGGTTCTGCAGCAGCAATTGTATGTACTAAGAGGTTCTTCGGCAGCTAAAGTGGGTATTATGAGATGCTTCATCTGCTGTAGAACCTCATTATTCATATGGAAGACTTTTGAATGACATGAACTGGGCAGTTAGATGTTGACATAAGGTTCTGCTGCAGCAATTATTTAAACTAAGATGTTCTGTTGCAGCAATTGTGTATACTAGGAGGTTCTGTAGCAGGTTGTTTATAGTAAGAGGTTCTGCAGCAGCTAATGTGAATATTATGAGATACTTCATCAGCAGCAGAACCTTAATATACCCATGGAAAACCTTTTCATGAAGATATTTCCCAGTCAAAAGTTGATGTGAAGTTCTGCAGCAACAATCATGTATACTAAGAGGTTCTGCAGCAACAATCAAGTGCACTAAGAGGTTCTGTAGCAGGTTGTTTATAGTAAGAGGTTCTGCAGCAGCAATTTGTTATACTAAGAGGTTCTGCAGCAACAATTGTGTGTACTAAGAGGTTCTGCAGCATCAATTGTGTGTACTAAGAGGTTCTGCAGCATCAATTGTGTGTACTAAGAGGTTCTGCAGCATCAATTGGTTATACTAAGAGGTTCTGCAGCAGGAATTATGTGAACTAAGAGGTTCTGCAGCAGCAATTTGTTATACTAAGAGATTCTGCAGTAATAATTGTGTGTACTAAGAGGTTCTGCAGCAGGAATTGTGTGAACTAAGAGGTTCTGCAGCAGCAATTTGTTATACTAAGAGATTCTAGCAGATATATATTGTGTAGTAATACTAAGACGTTCTGCAGCACGGAATTAGTGTGAAACTAAGAGGTTTCTGCAGCAGAATCTTGTTATACTAAAATTCTTGCCGTAATAATTGTGTGTACTAAGAGGTTCTGCAGCAGGAATTGTGTGAACTAAGAGGTTCTGCAGCAGTAATTGGCTATACTAAAAGGTTCAGCAGCAGCTAGGATGTGTAGTATGTGATGTAATGTCACATACCTGAACCTTTTGTATCGTCATTGGGGTGTCATCTGACTGCTTAATTATGTAGTGATATATCACCTGCACCATCAGGATTTTGGGAAAGCTGGGTGACTGTAAACCCTGACCTCATGCTATGACTGAATCACCAATTATTATTTTCCCGATACATGATATCATGAGCTTTCTGGCATAGGGTGACATAATCACATGCTCAGTAGGACACCATTAAAGATGACATCAGATCAGGCTGTGATCTGACTCATTGGGGGCCATGACATAAAGATGGACACTGACGTGCTGCTCTCTTCTCTTCTTCTCTTCCCTCCAGCAGATAATAAGCACCATGGAGACACAGGCCAGCAATGGTCCCGGCAGTGTGGGCATCCTCAATGGCACAAATGGAGCTGCAGACGACAGTAAAACCAACTTGATTGTCAATTATCTTCCTCAGAACATGACACAAGAAGAGTTCAAGAGTCTTTTCGGAAGCATTGGAGATATTGAGTCCTGTAAACTGGTCAGGGACAAAATCACAGGTAGGAGGCCATGTCTAGGGCTACTGGGGAGCACTACAGTGTGGTTTTTGGATCATCAAGGTCCATCACAGACCTTCAGAGCTGAGGAAGGATAAGGTGGAGGCAGGTGTATAAAGACTGTTCCAGCCTTAGTTAACCTCATCAGTGCAGGCTCAATGACAGCTTAACTGATGTGACTAATGACTAGTTATTGTATGGATAATGCAGATGTCTCTAGAATGTCTTGTTTAAAGGGGAATTTTCCATCACTGTTCCTGTAGCAGATAAGACTACAGACATTACCGGGCTATGCAACTATAAAATCACGCTGCTCTGGATACGAAAGGAAGAACAAATGTTCCCGATAGATACATAAATAGTGAGTAGGCTATCTATCTATCTATCTATCTATCTATCTATCTATCTATCCATGTGGAGATATATATCTATATATACCTATATCTATCTATCTATTTATCTATTTCTATGTATCTATCCATCTTCTATCTATCTCTGTCACATATCTATTTATCTATATACCTACCTATTGATCTGTCCACTCTATTTATTTGTCTATCTACCTAGAAAAGTATCCAATGATCGCAGCCTCAAATTCCCCCCAAAAAATAAAAAAAAGTTTATCCTTTATAAAATGAAGCATTTCTTCCTTTCACCTTTTTAAGCTTATTTATCACTTTATTTTATTTGTCCTGAATATAAGATAAACTTTTTTAATTTCTTGAATTGCTGCGGTCTATTATATTGATCTCATATCTATCTCCTATCTATCTATCTATCTATCTATATCTTATCTATCCCGTATCTATCTATCTATCCCATATCTATCTATCTCATGTCTATCCATCTATCTTTATTGTATCTATCTCTCATATCTATTTATCTGTATATCACCTATCTATCTCATATCTATCTATCTATCCATCCATCCATCTCCTATCTATCCCATATCTATCTATCTATCTATCCCATATCTATCTATCTATCCATCCATCCATCTCCTATCTATCTCATATCTATCTATCTCGTAACTATCTATTTATCTATCTCAATCATATCTATCTCTCATACCTATTTATCTATTTTTATTGTTTCTATCTATCGTGTATCTATTTATCCATCTACCTCATGTTGATCTAGCTCTCTGACAGTCTTCAATACGGCACGCTAATGATATCTAATATTTATAAGTTACATGGACATGTATTGGTATAATCACGACAACCACTTACTGGAAATTTCCCTTTATGTAGTCTGTAAGGATTCAGCTGTGTACATATAGGAATCTCATTTTTATAGGAGTCTGTTTCGGCCTCTTTGCCCTTCATTAACGGGACATGCTAGGTGCTGTGGTGGAAGCCATATTGGAAATATAAAAAATAGCTAAATGGGAAAAAGCCGAAAAGTAAAAATGTGAAAATAAAATGGAGCTATGGATTTGTGGGGGTCCTTGTATCTGGATAGATGAGTTGCCCGTAACGAGCGCTGGTCAATGATATAGGAAGTCCATTGGCGCTTGTTTTCTTTCTTTTTTCTCTTTTCAGTACCAGGGTGGAATTGAGCGTATAATCTTTCTTGCGATCGTTCATCTTCACCCCCTTCTCATAGACATCCATTGCTTGTTGGCAGCATGTTCTCTGCTCATACGAGGAGACGTGCTGTGGGCCAGCAAGGATTTGATTGTGTAAAAGTTGCAGTCTGATAACGAGGATTTGCTAATTTCTTGGGATATCATGGAAACGTTTGTTCCTCTGATTATCATCCTGTGTAAAAAGACTTTCAGATACCATAATGTTGACTTGGGCTTGAGGGACATCTCCATTACAATATGGTTTCTACAGGATGAGTCAAAAGTCCCAGGACACCCTTTTATTTCAGAAATGAAAAGGAAAATGACAGATCCGAATACCCCAAAAAGTATTGGCTGGGGGGGTGTATCTCTTAGGCCATGGGTCCCCAACTCCAGTCCTCAAGGCCCACCAACAGGTCATGTTTTCTGGCTTTCCTTAGCATTGCACAGATGATTTCATTATGCTGCACAGGTGACTTAATTATTATCAGTGCATTCTGTGGGATATCCTGAAAACATGACCTGTTGGTGGGGCGTGAGGACTGGAGTTGGGGAACACTGTCTTAGGCTATCCCTGAAACATGGCTGCCACCTCGAAAGCCGCCATATTGGATCAAGGCCAAGTTTTTCCAATGGGAAGGTGGTCATGTAGCATATCAAGGAAGACCAGAATTGTCTCAGATATCGAGTGGTCAAATTTGCAATCTATCTTGTGGTTCAAAAGTGATCAACACAGAAAGTGGGTTCATGACGACTGGACCTTCAGCTCGGTGAGTAGCACCATGGACAACCCATAGAACCGTCAAATAACTGTTGTTGTGGTATCATTCTGTGTTGATAACTTTTAACCCCTTACCGCCGGAGCCAGTTTTGGCCTCTCTGACAGAGCCCTATTTTTTTTAAATCTGCCATGTATCACTTTATGTGAGAATAACTTTTTGACACTTTAACCTATACATGTGATTCAGAGACTGTTTTCTCATGACACATTGTGCTTTAAGATAGTAAGAAATTTTTATTCAAAAAAGTCCTTGTTTATTTGTGAAAAATATCAAAGTATCGTGAAAAATTAGAAAAATTTACCATTTTTAAACTTCAAAAATTTCTGCGTGTAAGACAGATAGTTATTCCACTCAAAATAGCTTATAACTAGCATCTACCATATGTCTACTGTAGATTGGCATCTTGTTTTTTAAATGTCTTTTTTATTTATGATATTAGGGGGCTTAGAAATTTAGTAGTAATTTTCACATTTTCAAGAAAATTTGCAATATACATTTTTTTTTAGCGTCATTCCAGTTCTAACGTGATTTTGATTGGCCTGTATGTTAGATACCCCCATAAATGACCTAATCTAAGAAACTACACCCCTTAAAGTATTTAAAACAGCATGTAGGAAGTTTATTAGCCCATTAGATGTTTCACAGAAATTAAGGCAAAGTGGAGGTGAAATTAAAAATTTCACTTTTTTTTTGCAGATTTTCAATTTTCAGCCATTGTTCACAAGAACTCAGTAAGTGATCAGGAAATGAAAGTTAATATTGTTTCCCCAATTCTCTGTTTCAACATACCCAAAAGGCCCTAGAGCGCATTTGGCTCACCCATAAGCCGAGAATAAAAAACCCCCTCCCGGGACTGGGGGTCCAATTTCATAAAATTTTATTTGGGCCCCAAATTTGAGGTTGCGGACACCCTAATGCAAAAAACTTAATAAACATAGTTACATATTAGTACTTTTGAAGAAGACACAGTCCATCATTTTTCAATAAAGGGTTTGAACTCGACCAATTTCAAACACCCCCAAAAAAACCCCCAAATTTTGGGAACTACACCCCTTAAGGGAATATATCCGGTTTATTGAATTTTGACCCCCCCGGGTTTTCACAAATTTTTTAGCTTAGCGGGAAAATGAAAAAAAAAATTTCCCCCAATCTGCAATTTTACTGAAAATGTTGAATTTTTACAAGGAATCCTGTAAAAAAAAAACACACAAATTTTTGTTTTTAAAATTTCTTCCAATTCGCCAATAACTTAATTAGTGTAAACGCTGTTTGGGGGGCATGGCAGGGGAAACAAGGGGGGGAGCCTATTTGCTTTTGGAACACAATTTTGGTGGGGGCCCTGTCGCATTTCAAAGCCCCCAAAATACCAAACAGGTGAAACCTTCCGAATCGCCCCTTTTGGATTCACACCCCCCAGATCTAATCTAGGGGGGGACCGTGCAATTTTTTGGGGACAGGTTACCATAGTTTTTTTTTTAGCATTAGGCCATTACAATGAGGGGAAAAAAAACACAGTTTCCCCCCCATTGTTTTTTGGGGTTCATTTTACAGTGTTCGCCGACGGAAAAAAGACAGGAAAATTTTTCTGTGGGTGTCCCGGGACAATTTTTAAGACATAAATTTTATATTTTTTTTTTATGTTTTACTAAAATTTAAAACAATAAAATAGGTCACAAGAAATTGCGTTTTTATGTTGTCCAATCTGACACCAAACTTTTTTTTTTTTTTATACAACTGATTAGGCTTTTTTTGCGGGATGAGTTAAAGTTTTTTAGTACCATTAGGGGGCACATGACCCTTGTCACTTTTTTAAGGTTTTTTTTTTTAGGGTTTGAACAAAAACAGCAGTCCGGTAGTGGTTTTTTTTATTTTTTTTAAGCATCACCGTGCGGGGAAAAATTACATGCTAGTTTTACTCAAAAAAAAGGTCCAAAAACCCAATTTTTTTCCCCAACGATCCCTAAAAAATTAAATTTTTTTTTTATAGTTTTTTCTGCTTTACACAATAAAAACACTTTTATTTAAAAAGGAAAAAAAGTTTTTGCATCGCATATTTTGAAGCCATAACCTTTTTGTTTTTCGGTTTTCAGAGCGTGTTGGTCTTGTTTTTTTTGCGGATATTGCCCCGTTTTTTTGGTATCTTTTTTGGGGGCAAAACTTTTTGATCAGTTTTGAATCCATTTTTTGGGAAAGGGAAAGGGAAAGAAAATACTGCATCCAGTAGTGTTTTTTTTATTTTTATTTTTAACCCGCTCATCGCGCAGTATCCTGACAAGTTAGATTAACTCCGGGGCGATACAATACACATACCCAATTTAATAGTTTTTTTTTTTATTTTAAGCACTTTTTAAAAAGAAAAAAGGTTTTATTGTTTAAAACAATATTTATGCATCGCTATCTTCTGAGAGCCATAACTTTTTTATTTTTCCGTATACAGTGCTGTGTAAGGACTTTTTTTTGTGGGATGAATGGACGTTTTAATTGGTATAATTTTGGAGTTTATATGAGTTTTTGATCGCTTTTTATTCCATTTTATGTGCTGCGGGATGAACAAAAAACGCAATTTTGTGACTGTTTTTTTTTTATTTTTTTTTTTTAACGTGTTCACCGAGCGGGTTAATTAATGTGACATATTTATAGGGCAGGTTGTTTCACATGCGTCGATACCAAATATGGGTACTTTATTTATTTTTTATCTTTTTTGGGGCGATTGTCGTTTCTTAAGGGGAAAAGGGCGGTGTACGTGTTTTTATTTTATTTTTTGTGTTTTACTTTTTTTCACTTTTAACATTTTTTTTACTTTTCTACACTTTTTTTTTAACTTTTTCTTCTAACAGCAATCATCAGATTGCTGTTAGAAGGTAGGCCAGTACACAGTATTACTACTGTGTACTGGTCGCCATGACAACTGTCTGTCAACATGTCCACAATGCATTGCGGGCATGGCGACGTCACAGATAACCCCGGGAAGTGGCTTTCACTTCCCGGGACCATCATGCAGGAGAGCACTCCTCCTGCCTGCGGCTTCATTATCGCAACCAATGACAGGTTGCGATAACGAAGCGTTAGTCACCCGCGGCCAGAGCTCAGTGCGGCCGCGGCTGATACGGCGTGCGGCCACTAGAGATATTGCAAATCTGATTGTGGCAATCGACTTCTGAGACAATTCTGGTCTTCTGTGATTGGCTACAGGACAATTTTCCCATTGGAAAAACTTGGTCCAGTATGGCAGCTTTCAAAATGGCAGCCATGTTCCCTGACATGCCCTAAAAGATAGGCCCTCCCACCCATTACTTATGTGCCATTTCCCTTTCATTGAAATAAAACTGTGTCCTCGGACTTTTGCTTCACCCTGTACATTGTAACAACCACATTTCCCAGAATCCAAACTAACGAATTCCTTGGCATTCCGTAATGCGGGAAAACTGGGTGACATTCCCTCATTTACATAAAGTCATCGGCGAGTAGCCATATTGGGCCTCATTCATCAAAATTGTTTGGTATCTAAGCAGACCTGGTTTCCCCTAGCAACCAATCACAGGGCAGCTTTTACCACAGCAGTATATATAAGCTGATTTCCTATTGGTTGCTATGGGCAACAAGGCCAGCTAGACAGTGTGGACAAAAGAAGCCATTGCAGATACAGATATGAAATATATGAAATACTACAAATTCTAATGACAGGAGGATTTATACCAATATATCCACAAGCAAAATAATAATCCCTGTAAAAACTTAACTTACTTATCTTTTTAAAAAATATTAATATCTAAACCCTAACAAACCACTACATCCTAGAGAACAGCATACTGTCACTAGCCCGTGGATAATCGCCCTTAAAGGGCTCCGCTTTAATGACAGACAATGTCAAACAGCGTGTATAAACCCCTTAAATCCAGCACCCAGCGTTTTTCCCCCTAAATTCTGGGGTTTCATCAGGGGAATTCAAAATTTTCCACGTGGAAAAAGAATAGCTAATACAACGCATAATACAAACATTACTCAAAATTTGAAGTACAGTGTGTGAATATCGTTGTATAAGCGTTTTCTTTTTCCCAGTGAGGAAATTTTGAATCCCTGTAAACCCCTAAAATTGAAGGGGAAACGCTCGGGATAGCTGGGTTTTTAAGGTGTTTTTACACGCATTTGTGACATGTCTGCTTTTAAAAGGGGACCTTTTTATCGGGGCGATTATCCACTGGCAGATGTGCACTTAGCTGTTCATCAAGGATTAGGGGTAATGTATAGGGTTTAGAATTAATATTTTTTAAAAAAGTAAGTAAAATTAAGTTTAACGGGGATTTTTTTTGCAGTGTATATAGATTGAAATAATGTTAAATGTACAAAACGAGCCAGCCGTGTTGGAATTTTTCATTAACCACACAGGGGGGGCCATAAGTCATTCGGGGCTCCCTACAGTTAAAGCATCTGACCCCCTCCTCTCTTCACTCATTATCACTTCCTACCTTGAAGGCCCTATTTTTTATTTTTTTTTTGGGGGGGGGGAGGCAGGGCCTCATACAGGAGTACTGCCAATACTGCGCTAATGGCACCTCCACACATATACAGCTCATCTAATTCTTACACAGGTATGAGGCCACATTTAGGGTCACTGGGTGGCACTTTAGGCTTCTTTTTTGGGTCGTTGAATGCACCCGACCTTCCGAGCTTTAAAGAGGGGGGGAAGCAGATTTCCCTAAAAACTGGGTTCCCCCCTTTCCAACCCCATCTACAGGCCCAATAATAACTTAGGTAGCTCAGTCACATGTTCAGCCCACACAGCAGCTAGAGGAGTTGGGAGAAACCACCATCCAGGGGCCCCACATGCTGACTGCACCCCCCCGCTGGAGGGGCCAAGGCCCAACACCACCATCCGGGGCCCCCACAGTTTGACTGAAAACCACAGCTGCGGGAGGGGCCATGGGAGCCAACACCCCCAAACCGGGGGCCCCACAGGCTGACGCATCCCAAGCGCGGGGGGAAGCCATCGACCCAAACAAAAACCATCCGGGGGCCCCCACATGTTACTGAAACCCAAAAGGGTTTCTGGGGGGGCCTTTGACCCCAACACCACCATCCAGGGCCCCACATGCTGAAGGCACCCACAGTGCTGGGGGGGGGCCATAGACCAAACATCACCACCCAGGGGCCCCACAGCTGCGGGAAAAGGGGCCCCATAGAGCCAACACTCCCAAACCGGGGGCCCCCCCTGGGGGGGGGGGCCCTGAAACCCACAGTGCTGGAGGGGCCAAAGGGGACAACACCCCACCCGGGGGGCCCCCACAGGCTGGACTGAACCCTACAGCTGCTGGGGGGGCCCAAAGGGCGCCAAACCCCAAACCCACCCCGGGGGCCCCACATCGACTGCACCCCAGCTGCTGGGGGGGAATAGAGCCCAAAAACCACCATCCGGGGGCTCCAAAAGGTGACGCATCCCACAGCTGCTGGGGGGGCCTTTGAGCCAACCCACCTCCGGGGGCCTCACATGCTGACTGCATCCCCCCAGCTTGGAGGAGCCATAGGGGACAACACCACCATCCGGGGGCCCCAACATGCTGACGGGCATCCACAGCTGCTGGGGGGCCCCATAGACCAAACCCACCAATCCAGGGGCCCCACATGCGGTTCCCACCCCCCAGCTGGGGGAGGAGCCATAGAGCCGCCCCCACCACCCAAAGGGGCCCACATGCTGATTTGCCCCCCACAGCTGTTTGGGGGGGTCCATAGACCAAAAACCCCACCCAAAGGGGCCACACATGCAAAGGGGCACCCAAAAGCTGCTGGAGGGAATAGAGCCAACACCACCATCCAGGGGCCCCCATGCTGACTGCATCCCACGGGGCTGCTGGGGGCCCAAATAAAACCCAACCCCCACCACCCAGGGGCCCCCAAAATGTGGACTGCACCCACAGCGCTGGAGGAGCCATAGAGCCAACCCACCTCCGGGGCCCCAAAAAGGCTGACGCACCCACGGGTTTCTGGAGGGCCCATAGAGCCAACAACCACCCGGGGGCCCCACATGCGGACTGCATCCCACAGCGTGGGGACCCAATAGACCCAAAACACCACCTTTCCGGGGGCCCAAACATGCTAAACCGTACCCCCCAGCTCGGGAGGGCCATAAAAGCCAACACCCACCGGCCCCCCCACATGCTGATGCATCCCACAGCTGCGGAGGGTACATTTAGCCTTTCCCCACCTTCGGGGGCCCCAGGGGGTTTGACCCCCCCCCAAACAGCGGCTGGAGGGGCCATAGGGGCCCCCCCCTCCGGGGGCCCCACTTTGTGACTGCACCCCACAGCTGCGGGGGGGCCCATAGAGCCCAACCCCAAACCACCCGGGGGGCCCAACTTGCTGACTGCACCCACACTCCTGGAGGGGCCTTTTTAGAGCCAAAAACCACCTATCCGGGGGCCCCAAACATGCTGAGGGGGCTTTACAGCTCTGGGGGGCCCCTTTGACCCAACACCCCCCTTTCCGGGGGCCCCACATGTAAATGTATCCCCAGCTGCGGGAGGGGCCAATAGAGCCAACCCAGCATCCAGGGGCCTCACATCCCTTGACTGAAATCCCACAGCTGCTGGGGGGGAAATAGAGCCAACAACCCCCATCCGGGGGCCCACTGCTGAGGAAAACCCACACTCTGGAGGACCCATAGAGCCAACACCCCCAAACCGGGGGGGCCCATGCGGATGAAACCCCAAAGCTGCTGGAGGGTCCATAACCCAAAAAACCACCATCCGGGGGGGCCCAAAATGCTGACTCACCCCCACAGCGCTGGAGGGGGAAATAGACCCAACCCCAACCACCCAAAGGGGGCCACGTGCTGATTTGAAACCCAAGCTGCGGAGGGTACATAGACCCAACCCCACCCCAGGGGCCCCACATGCTGACTGCCCCCCACAGCTGCGGGGGGGGCCATAGACCAACCCCCAATCCGGGGGCCCCCACATGTGACTGAAACCCACAGCTGCTGGAGGAGGCCATAAAAGAAAAACCCAGCATCCAGGGGCCCCACCCAAGTCAGTTTGGTTTGGGGATCTGGGGGCCGGGATAATACTGGGAAGTTTTTGGGCTGCTCTTTCCAACCAATGGGGGACATTTCTGGGCCATGTGACATCCCCATTGTTTTGCGGGAAGATTCCCCATTCCCCCCAGGGGGAAAACCCAGCATTTTAGGGGTTTTGTGAAAAAGGAAAACCCCACAGCCCCTCATTAATTTTTTGGGTTTGCAATATATTATAGTATTAGGAGTATGGCTGGAGGAATAACTGTAGCACTGAGGACACCAGACACGTGGCTGTCTGGCTAAATAGATGATGCGCTTGCAGGAGGCATAGGTATTTTGTTGGTGCTGTGGACCTTTTATCATATTGTGAAGGGATTGCAATATCCCCTCCTCCTGCATCAACTCTACTTACCCTTTAAACCCAAAAATCTACCAAGGAGCTTTTAAATTGGGTTTTTATGTGATCTGAAAGGGAGGGTTTTCATACCCATTCATGTGAGAGCACCTTCCACATGGATGAGTTTCCCCCGAGAAATGACCCCCAAAAAATTTTTCCCGACCATAACCCTGCCAAAAACCACCTTTTGTTTTCCAGCAATGATTGCAGGGTGTTTTTTTCTCTACTTTTTCCCCACCTGGGCACACCCCAAGTTATTCCCTTTGATCAAGTATAAAAAATGACTCCCTCAAAAAGACCCGCCCCCTTTTCCCAAACAGGGGGTTTTAATTTCAAAGCCCATGAAAATGAAAGCCTTTTTCTGCCAATGGGGAGGGGGCAGTGACAGCCATCGCTCTGGGGGCCCCCTACAACAGAAGGGGTTTCAGAGGGTTTAGTTTTTTCCCCTGGTCCGGGGCCCCATACCCGTAGGGTTACAGAGGTGCAAATGACATCCGTCTGCCCGGGGCCCCCTAACAGTAGGGGTTTGCAAGGGGCAATGACCCTCCCTTTGGGTTTCCCGGGGGCCCCAAACACAGTAGGGTTTGCCAAAGGTTTCAGTGACATCGTCTGCTCCGTGGCCCCAACCCGTAGGGTTAGCAGAGGTGCAGTGACACTGTCTCTTCGGCCCCCCCCCCCCCTACACAGTAGGGTTAGCAGGGTGCCCCCCACATTCGTCTGCCCCAGAGCCTATACAAGTAGGGTTAGCAGGGTGCAAATAACATCCGTTGCCCTAGAGCCCAAAATAACCACCCCGTAAGGGGTTTGCCCGAGGTCGGTGAAATCTGTCCTGCTCCGAGGCACCCCTACACAGTAGGGTTACAGAGGCGAAATGCATCCGTCTTCTTCCTGGGCCCCCAAAAACAAATAAAGGGGTTTTCAAAAGGTGCAAATGACGTTCGTCTGTCCGGGGGGCCATTTTCAAGGGGGGTTTTCAGAGGAGAAATGACAACCGCCCGCTCTGGGGGGCCCCTACCCAGTAGGGTTTTAACAAGGTGCAGTGACATCTGTCTGCTCCGTTGGGCCCCCTACTAGTAGGGTTGCAGAGGGGCAGTGACATCTGTCCCGCTTCCCGGGCCCCCTACACAGTAGGGTTAAGGGAGAGGTGCATCACATTTTGTCGGCCCCAAGGGTTTATCCCCGTAGTGTTTGCAGAGGGCATAAAATTTCCCTTTTGGCCCCAAAACCCAACACAGTAGGGTTTCAGAAAGGGGAGTGACATCCTCTGCTCCTGGGGCCCCCTAACAGTAGGGGTTTTCAAAAGGGGGCAGTGACGTTTCCCTCCCCTCCGGGGGCCTTTTGACTTTGGGGGGTTTTCAGAGGTTTCAGTGAAAATCCGTCCCGCCTCTGGGCCCCATTTTCACAGTTGGGGTTTCAGAGGTTTCAGTGACATCCGTCTGCTCCTGGGCCCCCTAAAACATAGGGGGGCAGAGGTGCAGTGACAACCGTCTCTCCGGGGGGCCCATACACAGTTGGGTTTTGAAGGTGCAGTGACACCGCGGGTTTTGGGGGCCCATAAACTTTTGGGGGTTTGCAGAGGTGCAGTGAAAATTTGTCTGCTTCGGGGGCCCCCCAAAAGTAGGGTTTAAACAGAGGTTTCATGACATCCGTCTGCTCCGGGGCCCCATACACAGAGCAGTTTCCACGTTGCTTTTTCACCTGGCAGCATTTGTCCACTCACCATACACTTTCACCAAAGCAGCCGGCAAAAGTTCACAAACTGGGGGAGGGGGTTGAGAAATCCCGCCACCCTTAAAATCCCCAAGGGCCCAAAAATCTTTTTGCTTTCAACCCCTGACCGGGTAGGAGGAATTTTGTGTACTGACAGCCTTTTCACAATTTTTTATCCCCCAAGCCATTTACCAACGTTTGGGTTCCCTTTATGAGCTCTGTGCTGCTGAACCAAAAGTAGGAAGTGGTCATAATAATTTGACTGGACCTATCAAAAGGCAGCTGTAAGAAATGGATGGTAGATGGGAATAATTTTGGGGGGCTTTGCCTAAGGGCTTTTTTATTTTAAAGGGGCCCCCCCATCCTTTCAAAATAAACTTGTCGGTCAAAAAAATGGGCCCGTTTTTAGTAAGTGTAAATGTAGCACAATGGTGCACGAGTGAATTTGCCAAGTTTTCAATGGATTTTGTTCCCGCAGACCCTTTAAAAATTCCATTCTTCTATAGGATTCTCCTGAATGGATGTATCTTGATTTGGGATCTGGGTGAGGGCAGGTGGTGGCATTGTGGACACCAAGCTGCCAGGAGACCTTTGATCCAAGAGCTCAGCACTATTCGGGATCCTTTTGTGTTTTTGTGGCTGATGGCTATCAATGACTCCTGTCCTGAAAGATAACACTGACCATGTATCTAACCTCTCCCGCAGGGCCGAGTCCCGGGATACGGGGTTTGTAAAAATTTTGTGGACCCAATGACGAGATTTAAAGCCATAAACACCCTCAATGGACTGAAACTACAGACAAAGGGCCCAAACAAGGTGAAAGGGCGAATGACCCCCAGGGTTTTAGTGATGTGGGGCTTCTGATGGGGGGTAAAGGGACTGGTTGGGGTTAATACACCTCACTACAAACATTTCACATAAGATTTGGGTTAGGTTTCACCCGCTCTACAAAAAGTAAACATGAGGGTTGCTTAGATACACCTTTTATAAAAAGTATCACATATGATTGGCTTAGATACACCGGCCCCTCCAAACGTATCCCCGTATGATTGGCTTAGATACACCTCCCAAAAAACAGAATCCTAAAATGATTGGCTAAGGGTGCCCCCGGGTCTACAAACAGGGAAACATACATAAATTTTGGGTTAGATAACCGCCTCAAAAAACTGTTTTCAAACATGAATTTGGGTTAATACCCCTGGGTCTACAAAAAAAGGGATCACGCTTTTATTGGGTTAGATACACCTGCTGAACAAACAGAATCAACATAATTGGGGTTAGGGTACCCCTTTTCTCTACAAAAAGTATCACCATGTTGGTTGGGAAAACTTGCTTACAGACAGTATCACTCTTTATTTGGGTTAGTTTCCTTGGCCCCTACAGACATATCAAAACATGATGGCTTAGATAACCTCCTCTCCCGACGCCCTCATACATGGGTTGGGTTTGATACCCTGCTCAACAGACTGATTGGTTAGAAAACATCGCTTTACAAAAAAGTATCACCATGTTTTGGGTTTTACTGTAAACAAAAAAGAAACAAAAAAAGGGGGCTCCTAGTGTAGATCTCCTTGGGAAAAAAAGTTTAAAACCTTGGTTTAGTATCGGTAACCTGATTTTTGGGGTTGGGCAATGGTGGAGGGCAAATCCCCAGGGGCTTATAGAAAGGTCATTCACAGTCACAGCAGCCCCCTCACTTCCTTGGCTCCAAGCATTGCCGAATGAAAGGAAGATATCAGTGATATATTAAAAATCACATATGTATGGACCTGATGAGATGCTATCCAGCGAGAAACACGTAGTCCTGTTTTATTGTCCTAATAAACTGTATCTATACTTTATCAGTCTAGCGCCATCATTCCCTCTTTTTTTTCCCTTTTATCACACTATCAGTTAGTTGTGATTTTTAATATATCACATGATTGTCTTAGATACATCTGTTCAACAAGCAGTGTCACACATGATTGGCTTAGATACATCTGCTCTATAGACAGTATCACATATGATTGGCTTAGATACACCTGCTCTACAAACAGTATCACATATGATTGGCTTAGATACACCTGCTCTACAAACAGTATCACGTATGATTGGCTTAGATACACCTGCTCTACAGACAGCATGACATATGATTGTCTTAGTTATGCTTCTTGAGAAGACTAGATAGGCTAAGATACATTGGCTCAGCAGGGAGTATTAGGGCTTGTTCACACAGAGTTTTCACTCCGTGTTACAAGCGCTTTGTAGATCCGTCTTGGGGACGGACAGAGCGGACCCCAAGACGGATCTAACAATTAGCAGTGAGATTATCACTGATCGCTATTAGGAAGACGCAGCGGCGTTCAGACGAGAGATCGCCGCTGCGTGTTTCCATAACGCCGCTTGAGTCAGTCTTGAAAAGAATTGCATGTCAATTGTTTTCAAGACGGACCCGAGCGGCGCTTTTGAAACACGCAGCGGCGATCTCTCGTCTGAACGCCGCTGCGTGTTCGTCATAGCCCGCAGTGTTAAACTCACTGCTAATTGTTTAAATCCATCTTGGGGTCCTCTCTCTCGGTCCCCAAGACGGATCTACAAAGCACTTGTAACACGGAGTGAAAACTCTGTGTGAACAAGCCCTTAGGGTGCTTTCACATGGCGCGTTTTTGGTGAGCACCAAAAATGCACTGTATGAAACATACAGTATTGCAGGATAGGTTTAGATGATTACACATGATTAGCTTGGGTATGCTCGTTCAAAAGCCAAGATAGGCTTAGGTGCAGTGAGTTGCAAAAGTCTTCCTACCCTTTGAACTGTTCCTCATTTTTAAATGTTACAGCCACAAACTTCAATGTATTTTATTAATATTTTATGAGAAAGAGCAACACAAAGTAGCAAACATTTGAGAAGTGTAAAGAAAATGATACGCACTTTTCCAAATGTTTGCAAATTAAAAAACTGAAAAGTGCAGCGAGCATATGTATTCAGCCCTCTGTATCCTGATACCCCTAAATAAAATTCAGTGCGACCAATTGTCTTTAGAAATCGCCTAGTTAGTAAATAGATTATAGATCTGTATGTCATTTATTCTCAGTATAACCACAGCTGTTTTGTGAAGGCCGCAAAGGTTTGTTAGAGAACATTAGTGAATAAAAAGCATCAGGAAAACCAAAGAACATACCAGACAGCTCAGGGATAAAGTTGTGGCAAAGCGTATTGCAGGGTTAGGTTTAAAAAAAAAAAAAAGCAGCCCAAACTCTGAACATCTGACGGAGCAATGTTCAATCCATCATCTGTAAATGGAAGGAGTGTGGCACAACTGCTAACCTACCAAGACATGGCCGCCCACCTAAACTGCAGCCCAGACAAGGAGAACACTTATTAAAGAAGCCGCCAAAAGGCCCAGGGTCACCGTGGAAGAGCTGCAGAGATTCACGGCTCAGGTGGGAGAATCTGACCACAGGACAACGATTAGTCGTGTCTTCCACCAATTTGGCTTTTACGGAAGAGTGGCAGGAAGAAAGACCTTTATAGAAACCATAAGAAGTCCTGTTTGCAGAAAGCTCTGTAGGGGACACAGCAAGAATGTGGAAGAAGAGCTCTGGTCAGAGGGGACCAAAATGCCAAATACTATGTATGGAGGAAACACTGCACTTTATCCCCCTAAACACCATCCCCACCATGAAGCCTGGTGGGGGCAGCATCATGCTGGGAGGGGGCAGCATCATGCTGGGGGGAGGCTTTGCTTCAGCAGAGACTGGTTGTTCGGAGGTGATGGGAAGGTGGATGGAGCTAAATACAGGACAACCCTGGAGGGAAACCTGTTAGAAGCTGCAGAAGCCTTGAGACTGGGGCTGGGGTCACCTTCCAGCAGGAGAACGACCCTGAGCATACAGCCAAAGCTACAATGGAAGGGTTTACATCACAGCAGATTCATGGGTTACAATGGCCCAGTCACAGTCCGGACCTAAACCCCACTGAGAATCTGGGGCAGGACTTGGAAGGAAATTGCTTTCCCAAATGTTCACCAACCAATCTGACTGAGCTCGAGCGATTCTGCAAAGAAGAACCGGCAAAACGTCATCCCAGCCTCTAGATGTGCAAAGCTGTAGAGACCTCCCCCAACAGACTGCGGTTGCCATTGCAGATAAAGGTGTCCTTTTTTATTATTATTATTTTTATTATTATTATTATTATTATTTATTTTAAAGCGCCATTGATTCCAGGGCGCTGTACATTCGAGGGGGTTACATACATTCATAATTTCAAGACGAGTACAGTGATAAGGGATAATGACAATTGGCACGACAGAGGGAGAGAGGAGCCTAACCGCAAGGGCTTACAATCTACAAGGAGGGGGAAAGAGACAGGAGGTGAGGGGCAGACAAAGTCCTGCAAAGTATTGACTCCGGGGGGTGAATACATATGCACGCCGCACTTTTCAGTTTTCTAATTTGAAAATATTTGGAAAAGTGCGTATCATTTTCTTTCCACTTCACCTACTACTTTGTGTTGCTCCATCACATACAGTCTCTATAAAATGCATTGAATTTTGTGGCTGTATAGTTTAAAGGTTAGGAGCAGGTCAAGGGGTAGGAAGACTTTTGCAACCCATTGTGCATTGGCTCAGCGGGCAATAATACATGATAGGCGGAGACACTTGGCTCAGTAATATGTATTAAACATGGTAGACTTAGACATATTGGCTCAGTGAAAAGCATCTCACGTCATAGTCTGAGGGGGGGTTCACATGACGATCATGCATAGGTTGTGTAGTCTACTGGGCTATTGATTCCCACAAGAAAAGCTTATGCTGGCGGCAAATAGAGAAAACATAGTCCATGCAGGGCTCCATCTGCTCCATTATACGTTATGGGGCCGCCGCGCATGTGTTGCGGTATGTGCCGGAGTACCTTTTTCATGGTACCCCAACGGATACCTGCAACATATGCATTATCATAGTGTGAAGCCACCCTTAGATACACTGCTCAGCCGAGAGGCCTAGACAGTATAGGCCTAGAGAACGCTAAGCAAACAGAGTCACATGTGATGGGATTAATCACACTGGGCTGATCAGACAGTATCACACATGATAGGCTTAGATACATTGGCTCAGTGGATAGCGTTGTACATTAAAGGGAACCTGTCACACAGTTTTTGCCCCCCTTGCTGAGGACAGCACAAGCCAGTGTCAGACCTGCTGTGTCCAGCGCTGTGTCCCTTATTCTGTAAGATGCTGGAGTTTTAGAGCATTTACCCCTCAAATCTTATTCATGAGCAGGTGTTAGCCCCGCCCACCAAAGGCTAGCCACGCCCTTCTGGCAGTTATTCTCATGTTTCTACGTATTCAAATGAATAGGTTTATCAGTTGAGGTGGGCGGGGCTTGAAGAAACTGACTCTTTTTCTGGCTGAAAACTGCAGATTTGACCATTAAATACACGAAAACTCCAGCATCTTACAGAATAAGGGACACAGCACTGGGAACAGCAGGTCTGACACTAGCTTGTGCTGTCCTCAGCATCTTACAGAATAAGGGACACAGCGCTGAAACAGAGGCTTGAAACAGCTTGTGCTGTCTAGCAAGGGGGCATAACCTATGTGACAGGTTCTCTTTAAAGGCTTAGAAACACTAATTTATGAGAAAACATCACACATGATACATACACATACACTAGCTCAGCAGGTAGAATTACACAGGATAGGCTTCGATACACTAGCTCAGCAGCGAGTATCGCACAGGATATGCTTAGATACCCTAGCTCAGCAGGCAGAATTATACAGGATAGGCTTAGATACACTAGCTCAGCAGGCAGAATCACAGAATAGGCTTAGATACACTAGCTCAGCAGGCAGAATCACAGCATAGGCTTAGATACCCTAGCTCAGCAGGCAGAATTATACAGGATAGGCTTAGATACACTAGCTCAGCAGGCAGATTCACAGAATAGGCCTAGATACACTAGCTCAGCAGGCAGAATCACAGAATAGGCTTAGATACACTAGCTCAGCAGTCAGTATCACACAGACTAGGCTTAGATACCCTAGCTCAGCAGGCAGAATTATACAGGATAGGTTTAGATACACTAGCTCAGCAGGCAGAATCACAGAATAGGCTTAGATACACTAGCTCAGCAGGCAGAATCACAGAATAGGCTTAGATACCCTAGCTCAGCAGGCAGTATCACACAGGATAGGATTACATACACTAGCTCAGCAGGCAGTATCATACAGGATAGGCTTAGATACCCTAGCTCAGCAGGCAGTATGAAAACATAAAAATTAATACTAGCTCAGCAGCAGTATGAAACTAAGATTGACACCCTGCTCAGGCAGTATCATACAGGATAGGCTTAGATACCCTAGCTCAGCAGGCAGTATGAAACATAAAGAATTAGATACCCTAGATCAGCAGGCAGTATGAAACATAAAGAATTAGACACCCTTGCTCAGCAGGCAGTATCACACAGGATATGCTTAGATACCCCAACTAAACGCATATGGCTTAGATACAACGTGTGATTGGACACAGCCCACTGTCCATAATTTCTTGCATGTAGCTTAGCTTATACAGAGAATAGGAAAAATGATTGCATCCCACCCTTACACAAAGAGATCCGACCTGCCCCTCCCCGCCCCATGGCTGCACTGACAGATGCCCCTATCTCTCCATCTTCTCCCTGGAGGTCACATCTTATAGCAGAGGCAGCAGGTCAGGGAAGATGGGGAACATTCTTTTATTTGTCTTTCTTTTGTCATTCAAATATCCGCCCCTGTGAGAGAGCTATGCTGTGAATGGGGGGAGCAGGGGGAGAGGACCAGACAAAGGCACTCAGCCATCTGTCTCCTCTCCGGCTAATTATGGGGTATTTCCCCTGGAGATTAAGTGAATGGGGGGGGGGAGGGGGGGCAGCAGAGATTGGCACAGGAAGCCAGCTGCTGTGATTAAAACCCAAATCAGCTCCTCACAGGAAAAAGTTAAAGGATAAGTCTTGTGTAGCCGAAAAGTGACTTAATCACGGCTAATAATACAAAGGTCAGGCCCACAGAGGCGGCTTTGTGACCGAACACAGCGACATGTTTAATGGCTGTCATCTCTGCTCCGACCTAATGAAAGTGACGCGGAGCATGCAGCAACACCGCCACGCTTTGTGGGGGTAACCGAGACACAATGAGGTTCCATATCTTATACATATGGAAGGACTACAACTCCCAGCAGGTAAAAGCATGCAGCAACACAGCCACGCTTTGTGGGGGTAACCGAGACACAATGAGGTTCCATATCTTATACATATGGAAGGACTACAACTCCCAGCAGGTAAAAGCATGCAGCAACACAGCCACGCTTTGTGGGGGTAACCCAGGCACAATGGAGGTTCCATATCTTATACATATGGAAGGACTACAACTCCCAGCAGGTAAAAGCATGCAGCAACACAGCCACGCTTTGTGGGGGTAACCGAGACACAATGAGGTTCCATATCTTATACATATGGAAGGACTACAACTCCCAGCAGGTAAAAGCATGCAGCAACACAGCCACGCTTTGTGAGGGCAACCGAGACGCAATGAGGTTCCATATCTTATACATACCGTATATGTAAAGAAGCAGAACTGAAGGACTACAACTCCCAGCAGGTCATGGTAAAAGCATGCAGCAACACAGCGACGCTTTGTGAGGGTAACTTAGAAACAATGAGGTTTCATAACTTATACATATATGTAAATAATCATGATGGAAGGACTACAACTCCCAGCAGGTCATGGTAAACGCATACAGTAGCACATCGACACTTTGTGAGGTTAATAGAGACACGAAGGAGTTTCTATATATTATACATATCTGTAAATGAGCAGAACTAAAGGACTACAACTCCCAGCAGGTCATGGTAAAAGCATAAAGCAAGCCTTTGTGGGGATAACCGAGACACTGTGGAGTTTCTATATCTTATATGTAAATGAGCAGAAAAAAAGGACTACAATTCCCAGCAGGTCATAGTGAAAGCATGCAGCAACACAGCAACGCTTTGTCTGTAACCGAGACAAGGCAGAATTTCTATATATTATACATTTATGTAAATGAATAGATCTAAGGGACTACAACTCCCAGCAGGTTATTGTAAAAGCATACAGTAACACAGCGACCCTTTGTGAGGGCAACCGAGACACTGCATAGTAATAGAAATAAAGGACTACAACTCCAAGCAAGTCATGGTACAAGCATAAAACAGGGCAACCAAGACAAAATAGAGCTTCTATATCTGATATATATGTAAATGAGCAGAACTAAAGGACTACAACTCCCAGCAGGTCATTGTAAAAAAAAAATCCTCCATTAATAATTAAAAAAGGTTAATAAATTAGAATTAATATTTGGCTACAAACAGCGTCTCTCTTGTCCTGGAGGGCCTGGTACATTTGTGTATTACACAAAAAGTCAAAAGATATAATATAATATGTAATGTTACTAGAACCATGTAATACCTCATTTGCCCTGTGGTGGCGCTGCAGGAGAATTAAAGAGTCGTGACACCAAAGGCATTTATCACCTGTCCACAGTATTGATGAGAAATGTCTGCAGGCTTGAACTGGCCCACAAGGGAGCAGAGAAAACGCCTAAATGACCCTTGAGCATAGTGGACCCCTGAGCATGGCAGGTCAATGAAGTGGAGCAGAGAGCAAAAGTCATGTACAATATGTGCAGTCATGTACAGTAGCTGTGGGATGGGCCCCAAGAATTATCTCCACTTGTGGGCCCCTAAAATCAATTCCACTTGTGGGCCCCGAATAGCAACTCCACTGGTGGGCCCCAAGAATCAACTCCACTGGAGGGTCCCAAGAATCAACTCCACCAGTGGGCCCCGAGAATCATCTCCACTGGTGGACCCCAAGTATCAACTCCACTGGTGGACCCCAAGAATCAACTCCACTGATGGGCCTCAAGAATCAACTCCACTGGTGGGCCCCAAGAATCAACTCCACTGGTGGGCCCCAAGAATCAACTCCACTGGTGGGCCCCAAGAATCAACTCCACTGGTGGGCCCCAAGAATCAACTCCACTGGTGGGCCCCAAGAATCAACTCCACCGGTGGGTCCCAAGAATCAACTCCACCGGTGGGTCCCAAGAATCAACTCCACTGGTGGGCCCCCGAGAATCAACTCCACTGGTGGCCTCAAGAATCAACTCCACTGGTGGGCCCCCGAGAAGCAACTCCACTGGTGGGCCCCTAAGAAGCAACTCCACTGGTGGCCTCAAGAATCAACTCCATTGGTGGGCCCCCAGTCACCAGACCATTATCACCTATCCTGTGGATGGGTGATAAATATCTTTGGTGGCACAAGCCCTTTAAACACCCCGATAGACTACAACAGGATACCCTGTGATTAGACCCCTCCAACAAAAAGGGATTCTTAAAAAGTGGACTACCTCTACAAAATATGTCTCCCTCTAAATAAAAATCTATTATAACCAGTAGAGTCACTGTGTAAAAAACGACTGACTGATAAGCTACGACCTCCAGAGCTGCAGTCAAACGTCTTCTGGTTGTTACTAGAAACAGTCAGCAAGCCTGTTGTCAGACACGCCCCCTAACATCTTAGTTCTGCTTCTATAATACGGGGCAGAGGGGGCAAGTAACTTTTCCTATCATCAATTTACTACACAGTCCCTGGTATAAAAACACCTCCCAGGATGCAAATCATCAGTGCCAGGTGACCCCCTTATTCTTTGTGACATTGGTGGGGGTACCTGCAGCCCAGTTAAAGGGGTTCTCAGCTTTGGACAAGCCTAAATTGTTAGAAGTTTATCACAGAATGGGGTCCGTCATTTGTGGCTAAATCTTGCACTAAGTATACAATTTTCCCTGCAGCGCCACCACAGGGGAAATGAAGCATTACACAGTATCCATTCACATCAATGGGGCCTGTCTGAAGAAAGCAGGACAGGAAAGATCCTCCAGAGCCAGAGACACTCTTTGCTGCCAAAATCAGGGCTGCCGTCAGTCATCTATTAACTGTTTCAGGGCCCCGTACAGCCAGATCAAATGGGGCCCCCACCCATTACTAGTTCCTATTTTTTAACATATCAGTGGGCTCCTTTTTGATTAGGGCCCCTGATATGTGTACTGCCCATACTTCCCTATTGGCACCCCTGCCAAAATGATGAGAGTATCTGAACAGAGGACCCCTCTCTATGAAATAACTCTATTAATTTTATAATAGGGTATTTGAAAATGGTTTTTCTACACCGGAGCACCCCTTTAACACCCAAATAATTTCCCAGCATGCCTCAGGCTCCGTTCACATTACAGCAGGGTCGGATCTATTAAAGGGGTTGTGCCACTTATGACATCCATCACAACAGGATAGATGATAAGTATCTGTTCCACTGCTTCGTTAAAACGGGGTCCCCGGTACCCCATCTTTCCTTGCCACGGTCACACAGCGAGGAATGGGGCAGCAGTGTGCATGTTTGATCGCTGCTGAGGGTCCCATTGCTCCATCCAAGTCCTTACGTGCTTCGCGACAGTGGTAAGGAAGGTTGGGGTGTTGTGGTCCCCCTTATGGCGATCAGTGGGGGTCCCAACATTGGGACCCTCAGCTATCCTGTGGAAAGGTAATAATTGTCATTCATGGCACAACCCCTTTAATTTACAGATGCCAGTGGCACCCTACGGACCCCTATGATTTATAATAGGGTCCATCATGTTCTCTTGTAGTGTCCATCAATTTGACAGGAAGAACAGCGCAGCCTGTTGGGCTACTTTTCCCATCAAATCAGACAAAACTACTTAATGAGGCTCCGGGAGTAGTGTGAACAAAGTCTTAGGAAGACGACAACAGGTATCTGAGAAACATCACTATTTTGGAGGCCTGACAGGTGGTTACTCGTTTCCCCTGGAAATGGCTGCCGGCACCATGTAGTGATACTCCGCATACTCCAGTGAATTATTCTATGAGCTCTAGGTGTAAGGACATTGACAATTGCATCAGGTCCGTCTGTACTTAACGACAAATAGGAGTGCCGCAAAGGCTCATGGGATTCTCCCTAGAGTAAGCCCAGAATTTCTGTGGCAACAGTGACTAGGGGTGCAGCAAACAATTGCTTCCCTCCAGGGAAATCAGCCAATTAACTTCTTCACTGCTGTGTAAAGCACAGTTATTATGTAGGACGGATTATACCCCATGGGCAAATTAGGCCCATACCTGATGGCCATGTGCTGCCTGATATTCATACGCTTAAGGGACCCTTGGTTCTCTGCATGCGGCCTCATTTATGCATAGTTGATCTAGCTAAGATAGTCCTTTGTTCAGGGAAGCACGATGGAGGTGGGATGTCCTAGGTGCCATGGTTGCATTTATATCCCCTCCATGTGGCCCAGGAAGGCAGACCCATGTTCTCTTTTCCCATTACGTGATAGTACATAAAGCGTGCTTGCCAACTTTTAGAAGTGTACCTCAGGGAGATTTTAAGTTGCACTGCGCTAGGTGCACTGGCCCTAGAAGTTTCTATCGGTCACAACCCCTTTGTACATGACACACACCCTTTTACACCCTTTACGCAATTCTGTAATGGCCTCTGAAGCAGGTGCGGACTGGCCTACAGGGGGCCAGAGGAAACACCCGGTATGGCTCTGGGCATGCTGGGCCCCTGAGAATAGCAATCATGTATAGAAGCTGTAGAGTGGGTCCCAATAATCAACTCATGGGCCTCCAGAATCTACTCCACTGGTGGGCCTCAAAAATCAACTCCACTAGTGGGCATCAAGAATCAACTCCACTAGTAGGCTTCAAGAATCAACTCCACTGATGGGTCTCAAGAATCAACTCCACTGATGGGCCTCAAGAATCAACTCCACTGGTGGGCTCCAAGAATCAACTCCACTGGTGGGCCTCAAGAATCAACTCCACTGATGGGCCTCAAGAATCAACTCCACTGATGGGCTCCAAGAATCAACTCCACTGGTGGCGCCCAGGATCAACTCCCCTGGTGGGCTCCAAGAATCAACTCCACTGATGGGCCTCAAGAATCAACTCCACTGGTGGGCTCCAAGAATCAGCTACACTGATGGGCACCAAGAATCAGCTACACTAATGGGCCTCAAGAATCAACTCCACTGGTGGGCTCCAAGAATCAACTCCACTGGTGGCTCCAAGAATCAACTCCCCTGGTGGGCTCCAAGAATCAACTCCCCTGGTGGGCTCCAAGAATCAACTCCACTGGTGGGCCCCAAGAATCAACTCCACTAGTGGGATCCAAGAATCATCTCCACTGGTGAGCCCAAAGAATCATCTCCACTGGTGAATCCCAAGAATCAACTCCACTGGCGGGCCCCAGAAATCAACTCCACTGGTGGGCCCCAAGAATCATCTCCACTGGTAAGCCCAAAGAATCATCTCCACTGGTGAATCCCAAGAATCAACTGAATCAATAATCAACTGAACTCATGGGCCTTAAGAATCAATTTCACTGGTGGGTTCCGGGAACCCCAGTCTGACACTGCTTTGGATTATGGGATGTTGTGTCATCCAGCTTTCCTGGTCATTAGATAGCCTCATGCCACATCACTCAGCTTACCTCCAGAGCCAAAAAAAAAGTATGAAACAACACTCACCCCTCAGGAAACTCAGGCACAGAAAGGCCATATGCACATTCATACCCTGACTATATATTCTTGTTGTGACGGGGCCTCTCTGCCCTAAGTTAAATCGGGTCAGCATCTTCTGACACTTTACTCTAGCGCCACTACTATATAAAGAGCAAATGTCTGCCCACTGCAGGAGACTTACCAGCTCTTCCAGGTTTCCGGGAGATCTCCCCCTCTTTATGGGAGTCTCTCGGATGTTCCGGGAGAGTCGGCAGGTATGTTATAAAGTCATAGACGGTTCTGAGTCCTATTGCTATCCTGTATTATGATATGTAATCATCTGTCTTCTACAGGTATCTTATGCCCGCCCAAGCTCAGCCTCCATACGAGATGCCAACCTATACGTGAGCAGTCTCCCCAAAACCATGAATCAGAAAGAGATGGAACAGCTCTTCTCCCAGTATGGCAGAATCATCACATCGCGTATCCTGGTCGACCAGGTTACAGGTAAATTATCACAGCTGGCCCAGGTACTGGACCAGGAACCCTATGTGAACATATATTACTGAAGATGGAGTAGTGTCATGTACTCAAAAAAGCTACTAGGGAAAGTATTTGGAAACAGGCCTTCTATATTATCTACATATGTGGTCTTCTTTTATTTCCCATTGTATGCATGAGAATGACTTAAAACAAGACAGTTGCATGAAGAGGCATAAGGTACGTGAATATGGGTGTACCAATAGCCATAGCGACTGCTATGGGGCCCAAAGGTTGACAGGCCCTACCCAGATACAAGAACATTGTTTCTTTTTGTAGGGAACAAGTAGTTGGTGGTTTTATGCTCTCCAACTTTACTATTTGGGTTCCCTGACATATGGCGGTATCGTTTATAAGCGACACTTCATCGGTTCCATGTTTTCCTGTATGTGAATAGTAGTCACCTAGAGAGGAAGTTGTGTGGTTGCTAGACAACGTAAACTGGTAGCCCCTGCAGAATACCTGAGAGGGAACTCCAAGGAGACAACTTCCTCTCTGTCCACCAGCAATTACTAGTTTTTTTTTAGCCCAGTGATAACAGTACTTTTCAAAATAGAAAAGGGTAGTCAAGATTTGTTAGTGAGGGTACCGAAGCTAAAACTAGAGGTTATTTAGCTGAGATTTTACTTTTCTGTCCTTGCAGGAGTCTCTCGGGGAGTTGGCTTCATCCGATTCGATAAGAGAATAGAGGCCGAAGAAGCCATCAAAGGGTTGAATGGGCAAAAACCGCTTGGTGCCAGCGAACCAATTACCGTGAAATTCGCCAACAACCCTAGTCAGAAAACAGGCCAAGCTCTGCTGACCCACCTTTACCAGACCACAGCCCGGAGGTATACAGGACCCCTTCACCACCAGACACAAAGATTCAGGTGAGAGACTCTCCATGAAAATCCAGTCCCTCACAAAATATCCCTTTTCATCTCCCTTCTTGAACGTTGCCCACTTCATGCCCACAGTGCCATAGATTACACCATATATCCGTCTAGTCCTAGGTCCTTCTTCTTAACTTTTCAGATGCTGAATGTCACTGACAACTCCTTACTATCTTTTCTTTAGTATCTTCAGGTACTCCTTATTTTTCATATTTAAATATTCACTGGCGCTTTCGTTGACTTGTAGGCCATATGTACCTACAGAAATCATACAGAGAAAAAGTAGAATAGAGACAAGCAGTAGTTTCTTCTATAGGAGGTTCATCTCCACCGCCAGATTCCTGCTACTTCCCCTCCATTATTCTAGAACCCCCTAGAAACATACCATACCATCTGTCCATCTACCCATTTACTGCTAGCCTACGACCTCCGCATTTCTTCGATTCCTTCCCATCTTTGTCTACCCATACTTCTGCATATAAATCTCATGCACCATTGCTTCTCCATGTTTAGGCTATACAATGACTCCATGGTTTCCCAGTATGGTCCTCAACATGTCCAGCGATACATACAACTATTTTGCAATCCAGTACAATGAAAGACAAGACCTCTTGATCCCAAATCTTTTGTCGAATACGGACCGAATATTGTCACTATGGGCCTTCTCTACTTGTTCCATAGGTCTACACAAGACATCCATTTATTCATGTCACCAATTGCATCTACCTTATACAATTTAGCCCCCTACGGCCATAGCATGTTGTATTTGAGAAACCCTTGATCATGTTTCATACATGTATCTAACACTTTTGTAGGAGACCCTGGAATTACCACTGTGCCAATGGAGGACAGAAAGTCATGATGGATAACATTTATGGAACCCAAATAGCTTCCATAGCTATTGTCCTCATGGTGGCTTGGTTGTTCCATTACGTAGAAGATCAAGACTTCCAAGCTAGGACTTTCTACTCGTCTCTCATACTATACTATGGGCCTCATTTATCAAAACTGGCTAAAGGTAAGACTGTCTTTGTTGCCCATAGCAACCAAGCAGTCTAAAAATTTAAAGCTGAAATCTGATTGGGCAACAAAGACAGTCTTACAGTTAGAAAGTTTTGATAAATGAGGCCTAGTCTCTACTCTTTACCCTTTCTCATCTTACCATCCCCGTCTAGCCTGTACTTTCCAAATTTCCTAGTTTCTAAGACGTCCAAGGGTATACAAAGACACCCCAACAAAATAAGTTTGTGAACCATGGTTGAAAAGGACATCTTAATCGCTCTAAGGTTACCATTATTCTAAGATTACAATGCTTTGGTGGATGACCAAGAGCTAGAGTTAGATGATTCCAGGTTGGATGATGACATTGATGTATTCTTAGCAAGACCATTGTCCCTTGTGTTAAAGATTTTTGTTGGACAAAAGATGTCAACAACATGGCGGATTGATCAATGCATGGAAAACTTGAATAGTTTTAACATCAGTGTTTTGTATGGTTGTATGGACCTAAAATTGATGGTGAGGAAGATCCTTCAAGCCTGTGTAACTTCTGTTGGGTTATAGGCAACTGGAGTTTCTGAACATAAGTGCAGATATCAACGGATAGGTGAGTCATGGTGGCACCAAAATTGCAGTCTCTACTGACCTCTTTAGGCTACGGAATTAAGGCTATGAGAGACTATGGTATTGCTCATCAGTGGTTGTCATAAGATGTTGTATAGCTTATGGGGGGGAACACCATCGACTTTGATGGCATATTGCTAGTATATGCCACCAGACTCTGTTAGGTGCAGGTCCCTCCTCTGTGACTCACACCTATCTCAGGAACGGGTCTCCAAAAGTGTCGGCTCAGAATGGAGAACTGGCCGCTCTTGCTCACAACTCCTCATTCTGTTCTATGGGAGCTCTGAGTACATCCGAACACTCTGCTCCCCTGTCCTCAGAGCTCCCATAGGAGTGTTTGGATGTACTCAGAGCTCCCATAGAACAGAATGGAGAGTCATTCACAAGCGCTACTGACTTTAACATTCTAAGCCGACACTTTTGGAGGTCCATTAACGAGATAGGTGTAGGTCTCAGAGGTGGGACCTGCACTTATCAGAGTTTGAGGGCATTTCCTATCAATATACCATCAAAGTCTATGGTGGGAACACCCCTCTAAGCTATACAATATCTTAGGGTTCCAACTCTGGGATCTACACCCAGAGAGTTTGGTGGCATTTTCTATCAATACACAATCAAAGTCTATGACGGGAGCACACATCTAGCCGTACAGTATCTTTTGGTCCCACCTTTGGGACTTACACCTATCAGACTTTGATGAAGTTTCATATCGATATGCCATCAAAGTCTATGGTGGGAATACCCTTTTAAGCCCACTTCATAACCATGTTGTAGCAGAAGACATTGTGTGACAAGAACGTAAAGTGGCCAGATACCCAATAGTAGTAGACCTCTGACAAGTAGGGATATGTTTAATGTTGTATGTATAAGGTCATTGAATAGAATTGTGGTTTCCTCCAGCCCTCTTTTTTTTTTCTTTCCTTTTAAAATTTTTTTTCTTTCTTTTTTTTTTTTTCCTTTCTATTTTTTGTACCTTGTGTTTCTCCGGAGCGGCATTGTGGCCCCATCCCCATCTATTCCTTGCGCGATGACAAACACACCACTCCCTCACCTGTCCCTTTTCTCGCAGGCTGGACTCTTTAAAAAACATGGCGTATGGAGTCAAGAGGTAAATAAGAGACCCAGACCCATCCTTTTGCCCACTTTCGCGCTCCTTTCTTAGTCTCTTCCTACTGCGGCTTAATGAACGGGCTGAGATACCCTTACACAGAAGGCAACACATGTACCAGTGATGTGAATAGCCTAACTTATAAGTGATTGTGTAAGGACACAAGGTGCTTGGAGGGGTAATAATGGCATGGGTATCAGTTTTGTCATTCAGCTTCTGTAGGCCCTACTAACTGGGTCTTAGCAGGCTCCTACGGAGTTGAGCCGATTGGATCTTAATTGGTTCTTCTGACATTTGTCTTTTCTTCATCATATCCCATTCTAATTTTCTTAAGTTTGGGAATATCAACTGGTCATGGACCCTTTTTGAGGCAGCAATGATGGAATAGCCCGCCATACCTAACCAAGTGGTGGCCACTGTGTTGCCCATGAATAGGTACCATAACATCCTTCTTCATGGGGTTATGAACGTCCATAGGGTTCCTCTTCTCCATAGACACCTCAAATAGTGAAGGGTCAAAAGGCCCTTCCTACTAGAAAACAGGGGTTGAGGAAACAACACCAGAAGAGCGTCCTCTTGGACAAATATATGTTTCTACGTATAGTCCCTAAAAGCCACCACACTATACCGAATTGGTATCTCTAGCCCGTACATTAACCAGCAGTTCCCTCCTCTTCTTCTCCTACTACTTAGATTCATGGCTGACTAAATTATTTGCTACTTTTTGGCTGCTCTGAGATTTTTTTTTAGTATTTTTTTAGTTCTTTTTTATTTTTTTTTTGTATTACCCGTTTGTTCTCTTTGTTTTTTTTTTTCTTTTTGGAAAACTTTTTTTTCCATATTGTTCTGGCTGTGTTGTGTCGTGTCGTGTGTTGTATAAAGCAAAAAAGCGCATACAATAACATGGTGTGAGCATCGTTACTGTACCATAAGCCATAGCAATCAGTCAGATATTGGCATCAATTGGATGGCCTGGAAAAATGGGTTGCCGGTGCCTGACCCCCCAAAGCCACTTGAGAGGGGCGCTCTTAGCTCTGCTAACAACCCTTACACCTTCCATGGTACTAAAATATCATCTATTCGGTACTGCTTCAAGATAGCCATAACCAACTATACTACTTACTATAGATCGCCATCTCGGTAAGAAGCTCTTATCTGATTGGTTCTTATGGGCGACAGAATTTTGCTTCTTTTTTCACCATGTTATTAGGCTTTCAGAATTTATGTTATGTTCTGCATCTAGAGATCAACTGTAGCTACGTATTGTCCTGTATCTAATCCCGTGTTAGATACGCTCCCCAGCAGAAGGTTTCTAACATTTGGCTGTAGACGGCTCATATTCTTAGGCCGGTTGTCTTTCTTCATCTAATAGGCGTCATCTTTTTGAGGGGCAATGGTTTCAGGTGACTGGGGTGTAAAGTGGGGCCCAATCATCTGTGGCCATGTAAAACCTTGGTAAATATTTGCCCCTCCATACACCACCATAGGCACCTAATGAGTTATAAGAAGGGGTCATCCTTCTGGTTGGACATACTCTGCTACGGAGGTTATCTGGGGTCCACATAATTGGAAGACAGAGCATGGACCATCAGTGGTACCGGCAACCAATTCTGTAAACTACCTCCACCAATATCATATCTGTTATAGTTGGACAGTAGACCCATAGATAGACGACCCTTTCCAAAAATAACGTGAGGAGTTTTTGGATTTGCTCCACCTTTGATATGGTATGTAACTGATATTATATGTAGACCAGGGCGTTTTTTGAAAATGTTCTATTGAAGCCCATTGCAACATAGCGGCAGCATCACCTCAGCCCTCAGTACCAACTCAGCCCTCGCACTGCCTACCCACCTACTACACAAGTTGGCAGACTGGCAACCCTGTAAAAAAATTAACATATAGGCATTGATGAAAAAAGCGTGCCCACCAATGTTCATACCTTCCAACTTCTTAATGGGATGGGGGGTCCTTTATCTGATGCCACTCTTTGTTATTGCCACAGTGCTCCCAATGTTAGCTACAGTAATCCATAACAGTGCCAGTCTCTACCATAGTGAAAGCTATAGTAGCCACATAACAGAACCAACCATAGTGTCCCCATAACAGGGCCAGCTACATACTCACCCATAACAGGGACAATCCCAATGTTTCTTTACCAGTTCCAGCCATAGCACCCCATAACAGGACCAGTCTTTACCATAGTGAAAGCTATAGTAGCCACATAACAGTGCCAGCCATAGCACAACATAACAGGGCCAGTTAGTGTGCCATTCACTCACATAACAGTGCCAGCCGTAGCACCCCATAACAGAGCAAGTTAGTGTGCCATTCACTCACATAACAGTGCCAGCCATAGCACCCCATAACAGGGCCAGCTAGTGTGCCATTGATTCACATAACAGTGCCAGCCATAGCACCCCATAACAGAGCCAGCTAGTGTGCCATTCACTCACATAACAGTGCCAGCCATAGCACCCCATAACAGAGCCAGTTAGTGTGCCATTCATTCACATAACAGTGCCAGCCATAGCACCCCATAACAGAGCCAGTTAGTGTGCCATTCATGCACATAACAGTGCCAGCCATAGCACCCCATAACAGAGCCAGCTAGTGTGCCATTCACTCACATAACAGTGCCAGCCATAGCACCCCATAACAGGGCCAGCGAGTGTGCCATTGACTCACATAAGAGTGCAAGCCATAGGACCCCATAACAGTGCCAGCTAGTGTGCCATTCACTCACATAACAGTGCCAGCCATAGCACCCCATAACAGGGCCAGTTAGTGTGCCTTTTCATTCACATAACAGTGCCAGCCATAGCACACCATAACAGCGCCAGCTAGTGTGCCATTGACTCACATAACAGTGCCAGCCATAGCACCCAATATCAGTGCCAGTTTGTGTGACATTCTCTCACATAACAGTGCCAGCCATAGCACCCCATAACAGTGCCAGCTAGTGTGCCATTGACTCACATAACAGTGCCAGCCATAGCACCCAATAACAGAGCCAGTTAGTGTGCCATTCAAACACATAACAGTGCCAGCCATATCACACCATAACAGAGCCAGTTAGTGTGCCATTGACTCCATAACAGTGCCAGCCATAGCACCCAATAAAGAGCCAGTTAGTGTACCATTCACTCACATAACAGTGCCAGCCATAGCACCCCCATAACAGAGCCAGTTAGTGTGCAATTCATTCACAGCACAGTTCCAGCCATAGCACCCCATAACAGCGGCAGTTAGTGTGCCATTCATTCACATAACATTGCCAGCCATAGCACCCCATACCAGAGCCAGTTAGTGTGCCATTCACTCACATAACAGTGCCAGCCGTAGCACCCCATAACAAAGCCAACTACAGTTACATTCTACCCCATAACAGGGACAATCTCAATGATCCAATACTAGTTCCAGCCCTGGCACCCCACAACAGAGCCAGCTATAGTGCCAGTCACTCACATAACAGTGCCAGCCCTAGCACCCCATAACAGAGCCAGTTAGTGTACCATTCACTCACATAACAGTGCCAGCCATAGCACCCCATAACAAAGCCAGGTACATTATCCCACATAACAGTGCCAGCCAAAGCACCACATAACAGGGCCAGCTACAGTTACATTCTACCCCATAACAGGGCCAGCCATAGCACCCCATAACAGGGCCAGCTACAGTTACATTCTACCCCATAACAGGGCCAGCCATAGCACCCCATAACAGGCAGCTACAGTTACATTCTACCCCCATAACAGGGCCAGCCATAGCACCCCATAACAGGGCCAGCTACAGTTACATTCTACCCCATAACAGGGCCAGCCATAGCACCCCATAACAGGGCCAGCTACAGTTACATTCTACCCCATAACAGGGCCAGCCATAGCACCCCATAACAGGGCCAGCTACCGTTACATTCTACCCCATGACAGGGACAATCGCAATGTTCCTATACCAGTTCCAGCCCTGGCACCCCATAACAGAGCCAGCTATAGTGCCAGTCACTCACATAACAGTGCCAGTTATAGTTTTCACATAACAAAACCAACCACATTGCCCCAATAATAGGGCCAGCCACATTGCTTCATAACAGCTCACAGCTACAGATACAGTCTCCTAACAGTGCCAATCATAGTGCTCCCATAACAGTGCTAGGTACAGTTTTCCCATAATGGTGCTAAACCATAGCACTCTATAACATAGCAAGCTACAGTGCTGACATTACAGTATCACAGTGCCCTCATAACAGAGCCAATCATACCAGTCTCATAACCGTGTGAGCTAAAGTTTGCCAATAGCTGAGTCAACCCCAGTGCTCCTACAACAATACTAGCCCTGTAGCCTTAATAGCAGTACCAATCACAGGATTCCTGTTACAGTGCCAGCTACAGTACCCCGAGAATATACCAGCTACAGTGTTCCAATAACAGAGCCAACCCTAGTGCCCATGTAAAAGTGCAAGACACATAATATACTTTCCTCCACCATGGACAGCACCTGGACAATCAAGATGACTGCGGGTAGCTAGGGAGATGGCATCAGTTCAGATTACGCCTCAAAATCATATGAAAATCCTGCCATCTTACAGGGGGCACTGTGTCCCTAGTTTTATTATTAGCTGCTGACAGACCCTCCTTATACTGAATTTAGATTGGGGGCAACAAGAAGATAGGAGACAGCCTTGAAAAAATGTTCATCTTGTGGGGATACCTACATCTACTCCATCCCTACTCTATGATAGACTTGGTGGTACTACTTTAATCAGGTTCTTAAGAACACCAGAGTTCCATAGAATCTTAGAAAACACTATATATCACCTGAGAGTTAGCAGGAAATGAGCATAGTTCTAAAGGGGTTTTCTGAGACTTGTGCTAAAATAGAAAATTACCCCATACTTATTTCTCCAATCACCACAGCCAAAGCTCTAGTGTGTCCTCCCTGTCCCCCCAGCAGTCTTGGATTGGGGTGCCAAAGGTCCACCAGTGGAGTTGATCCTTGGGGCTCACCAGTGGAGTTGATTCTCGGAGCCCACCAGTGGAGTTGATTCTCGGAGCCCACCAGTGGAGTTGATTCTCGGAGCCCACCAGTGGAGGTGATTCTTGGAGCCCACCAGTGGAGTTGATTCTCGGAGCCCACCAGTGGAGGTGATTCTTGGAGCCCACCAGTGGAGGTGATGCTTGGGGCCCAGCAGTAGAGTTGATTCTTGGGGCCCAGCAGTGAAGCTGGTTCTTGGGGCCCAGCAGTGGAGTTGATTCTTGGGTTCCACCAGTGGAGATGATTCTTGGGTTCCACCAGTGAGGTTGATTCTTTGGGCCTAGCAGTAAAGTTGATTTTTGGGGCCACCAGTGGAGATGATTCTTGGGGCCCACCAGTGGAGTTGATCCTTGGGGCCCACCAGTGGAGTTGATCCTTGGGGCCCACCAGTGGAGTTCATTCTCGGGGCCCACCAGTGGAGTTGATCCATGGTGCCCACCAGTGGAGTTGAGCCATGGTGCCCACCAGTGGCGTTGATCCATGGTGCCCACCAGTGGAGTTGATTCATGGTGCCCACCAGTGGAGTTGATCCTTGGGCCACAAAATCAACTCCACTGGCGGGGGGTTGATTTTGGGGCCCATCACTGGAGTTGATTCTGGAGCCCAGCGGTGGAGTTAATTCTGCTAGCCCACACTACTGCTGCTGCACATTTCTGTACACGAATCTTGCCTATTGCATTTCCCACGGATATATTCAGTTTAAAAGCAACTCCAGGACTACCATGCACACGGGCCCACCAGGGTTTATCCTGTGCGCCTGTCCAAGCCCTCAGTCGCTCCCTGGAGATGTCATGTTTATGGATCACATGATACGGTGGCCAATCATTGACTTCTGTGGTCACATGCTGTACAGACCACTGAGGTCTGTGATTGGCTGCTGCATCATGTGATCCATGAATGTGACATCATCAGTGAGGAACAGGGAGCTTTGGCAGCGCTGAAACAATGGTGATGAGAGAGGTAAGTATGGATTACCTTTCTATTTTTGCACAGTTGTAGTAGTAAGGAGCAGGACTGGGACAAAGTATTCTGGTGCCCTAAGCAAATAAGGCACATAGAGCCCCCTTTCTGCTTGGAATGGCACCCTAGGTGGTTGACTACCTTCGCCTACCCATTTGCCCAGCCCTGGTAAGGAGATTTTTAAAAGTCTTGGAAAACCTCTGTAACGGTAGATTTGGATGCAAGTGAAGTATTAGACGCAGGTGTCCCAAACTTAAAAACAGAATGAGCCCACTGATATGGTGCAAGACAAATTCTAGTAATGGGCAGCGGGCCCAGGTGCTTTGGCAGTATGAGCCCCTGAAATTGTTTGTGGCAGCCCTAATTAGACAAGGTCTGACTCAAGACCAGTCACAACATGTTATAATTAATTTTTCCAGGTAACAGAAGCCAGATTGAGATAGATTGTATACATCCTGAGAGCTAACAGGAAAGCAGCAACCCTTTTTTATGCAGTTTTGGCTGTAACTGGAGCAGGAGACATAGGCGTATCTCAAGGTTAAGTACTAAATGTTATGATCACTGTGTTCCTCATGTTGACGTAGCTGGAGAACTTGTATCATCTACTCTACTGTAGTGTACGATCTTGTTTCTTGAAGGGTTACTCTTGCCCTTTTGGGCTCTTTATATAGATATTTGTGGTCTCTTCCACCATAGGTGAAACATACTTGCAGTTAGTGTACAACTTTGTCATTTCCATATCTTCATCTTTCACTCAACTCGGAGAAAACTAAATTTCAGGCCCTTGTTTAAGTTAAGTAAGCCATCGCCTATTTGCTGCTCAATATACTGTATTCTAAGGTGTCCTTCTTTCTTATGATTCACTCCCTCTTTTCACTCACATGGACCTATTCCTTACACCCAATGTAGTCCGCTCTCTTTCCTCCCTAGGTTCTCACCCATAACCATCGACAGTGTTACCAACCTTGCTGGAGTCAGTTTGACAGGTCCTACCTCTGCCGGCTGGTGCATCTTCGTCTACAACCTGTCCCCGGAGGCCGACGAGAGTGTCCTGTGGCAACTGTTTGGGCCATTCGGCGCTGTGACAAATGTCAAAGTTATCCGGGACTTCACCACAAACAAGTGCAAAGGTTTCGGATTCGTCACCATGACAAACTACGACGAGGCGGCCATGGCTATTGCCAGCTTGAACGGATACCGACTGGGAGATAGGGTCCTGCAAGTTTCCTTCAAAACCAGTAAACAACACAAAGCATGAAAGAGAGGGTAATGAGCGGAGGGGTGGGAGAACGAGAGAGGAAGTGTTAAGGCAAGAGGGTAGAAGTAAGGTATGCCAATGTCTAGACATATATCACATTCTGCCACTCTTGAAATTATAGTCAGGAAAGGAGGACCTAATTCAAGCTCAGCACAAGGATAAGCTTCCATAAAGGAAACGTTTGGTTCACCAAGGTGGTTCCATTGGGTTATAGTTGACCAGAGCTAGGACTAGGTCACCATTTCTGACTATTCTGAGGTTTAATCTAGGATCCGATACCACTGGTGCCAACCCATTGAGAATATGGCTGACTAACCAGTCACTATACTTCTCTGGCTATCTTAGAACCTTCAGAACTTGGTGTAGCCAAAAAACATGTGGTTAGGCACCACTTAAGATTAACAAAATTTTGGTAAAAAAGTTTCCCACCTCTATAATTATCATGGGGGTGGGTATTTCAAGTACAATAGCAGGTGTTTTTTTGGGGGGGTTTTTTACCTCTCACTTTGGCCGTGAATTGGTTGAACATCCTGCTTGCCAAATGGCGTAGCACCATTTCACTGCCTCTCTCTTCCTCCTCCACCCTCCCTACCCCACCAGTCGATATCCTCTCTTCTCCTAAAGAGTAATAAACGAAGAAATGAGAGTGAGCAGAAACGAGAGAAAAAAAACAAAAAATATCTATTTTTATAAAAAAGGAGAAAAAAAAAATCTCAACGAGCATTTTATGCCTTTCGCACTTGTCCAAAAATAGGAGTCCATGAAAAATATATAGTTACATAATAAAGCTCTTTTAATTCATTACCGGGGTAAAGCAACAGAACAAAAAAAAACAAAAAAAAAAAAACTTTTTTATTAGATCAAATAAACTCCTTTCCATGTTAGTGGCTTCCAGGAAGAATTATGCAAAAATAACTTGGGGGGTCATTAAAAAAAATCTTCAAATTTCACATTTACATTATTGTTGGCAATGGTAAAAA
Organism: Phyllomedusa bahiana; assembly: GCA_025379985.1. NCBI lineage: Eukaryota > Metazoa > Chordata > Amphibia > Anura > Hylidae > Phyllomedusa > Phyllomedusa bahiana. Next base: position 890 of record JAODAL010014759.1, on the reverse strand, counting down.
AAAAAAATGACATTTTAGTCCATTTATAATTTATTTATTTATTTTTTGGGTATTTCGTGGACTGGTCATAGAAAGACAGCCATTTCTGCTTCAGGAATACAACAGAAAAATACACAACTTGCAATAATCCATGTTTTATCATTTTTAATTCCCCCAAGTTGTTATTGCCTAAGAGAAAAAAAAAAAAAACTATCCAAACCCTTGATGCATTTTACAATTGAACTGCAATATATTTATATGTTCCAGGATTCCCATTTTTGGGACTTGTTTAAAAAGCCTTTTCATTCAGACTGTCTTTATATATTTTACACAGTGGCCCGTTTTATTAATTAAAACACACAACATCTCATGATGGAAAAATCCAAATAATTGTGTATTTTTTATTATTTTTATTATCATCATTATTATTATTATTATTATTATTATGATTATTATAATTATTATTATTGAATATTGTGCCAGGTTTGGGTTAGACTATATCTAGATGGTAAAAAATTTAAGCTTCAGTCCCACTTACCAGAAAAAAGAACAAATTCAATATTCCCATATTTCTTTCTTTAATTGAAAATAATAGATTTTTTTTTTTGCAAATACTCAAAGAATCAGAATATGCTATAACTTGGATAATATGTCTTACATTGAGAAATAGCCCTGCTCATAGTTTACAAAAAACATAATAAAAATACAAAATAGACACTTATGATAGAAAAAAAAGGTTTTATTTGAAATAAAAAAAAAAATAAATCAAGAAGATCAGAATTTTGCCAAGTCTTCACTGAATTAAAATTTGAATAGGGGTGCAACTACTTGTCAACACAAAGATTGCAAGATGGCACGGCGGCATAAGTAATGACATGAGAGTCGCAAAATATCTAGGGGCAGGATTCGGG